>OX451346.1:16751903-16804030 GCA_949629155.1 Myopa testacea
GGAATTGGAATTAATCCTTTATGTTGGATTCTTACGAGGTTCTTCTATTTCATCAGAAGGCGAGATGCCCTCTTCTTCTTTATGCATTCCCAAGCTTGCATTTTTACCTGCCGATTTATTGCCATGATGTTTTCACAGTAAAAAAACGATGCAGATTTCCGGAAAATGAAAACTTTGAAGTCCGAGAATATTTTTATTTTTTGTCGCTGGGCTACTGCTTGCGGGTTTTTGGGTTTTCCCTAATTGAGCAATAAAATGCAGACAATGAAGTGTTACAACTACCTAAGAATGTGCTCACGCTTCTGGTCACGCTTCAATTTAGATCATAATTAATAAATTAATAATTTATAAATTTACATAGAATATTTACCACCGCAATATTAAACAATAAAGAAAAATTAAAAGTTTGTAATAAATTGCGTTTGCTTTAATGTAGTGGGAATTCATCGGCTTGTGTTGAGAAAAAAAGCTGTAAAATTACTGTGAAAACATCATGGCAATAAATCGGCAGGTAAAAATGCAAGCTTGGGAATGCATAAAGAAGAAGAAGAAGGCGAGAAACAAGATGAAATAGAAGAACCTCGTAAGAATCCAACATAAAGGAATAATTCCAATTCCTACAACATTTATTTAAATTATTTACATATATAAATACGTATGTATGTTTGTGACAATTGTTATAATGTACCTTTAAGGAGTACGTTTGTCTTTACTTTATATTAACGATGTTCCCACCGCTAGTATTGAGGCAATGAATGAGCATTAAGGGTAAATATATTAAAACAGGTAGCTAAGCAGTAAAATTTACAGCACAAAGGTGAAAACCGCATCGAAATTGGCCCAGCCGTTTAAGAGTTAACTAACTCTAAAGGGACATGCGACTAATTAGAATTATACTAAATAATTAATTAACTACCTGAAATGATTGGATATTCCTTGTTTCTTTAAACTCCTTTATAACCCTTAAATCAACAAACTCAACAATAAAAACACATGAATCTCCGCAGCTGCCGAAAAATAAATTGTTATTGTAATGCGATGCCGCCACACGGTCGCCGATACGAAAGGGTACGAAAGAGAAATTGATAACACACAGTCAGCAATTGTTGGCTGAGCAGTTCATCTATACACCTACTCAGCGACAATTACAATAAATAATTAATTGTCTATCGATGATAAAATTTTATAAAAATCATCCACCACTTATCCGCACTTAATTATTTTCGTAATATGGTATATAAAATGAATGTATGCACGCACAAACAAATGTATACTTAGTCTTAAATGTAGAATTAAATTAAATAATTAATTTTTAAATAAGTAGTAAACTTTAAATTTTATATAATATTGTGTGCACCTCCCGCAGATAATGACCAAAATCTGTTTTGTTATTTTTACTATAGATTAGCAAAACAAAAATTGTTCTTTCACAGAACCCTATTATACGGTACATACCCTAAATCTACAAAAGTAACGAAGATTCATTTTAGTAACGCCGTTAAAGTTTTTAGTTAGTCGCTTTTTTAACTAGTTCAAGAACAACTTCGTTGCTTCAACGTTAACGACCCGCTAACTTCGTTGCATTAACGAAAACGATCAGAGTAACGATCTTACTTTCGTTACTTTAACTATAACGATCAGAACAACGACCCTACTTTCATTACTTTAACTTTAACGACCGCAAAGTAACTTCGTTACTTTAACGATAACGATCAGAACAACGATCCTACTTTCGTTACTTTAACGTTAACGATTTCAAAGTAACTTCGTTACTTTAACGATAACGATCAGAACAACGATCCTACTTTCGTTACTTTAACTTTAACGATTTCAAAGTAACTTCGTTACTTTAACGATAACGATCAGAACAACGATCCTACTTTCGTTACTTTAACGTTAACGATTGCAAAGTAATTTCGTTACTTTAACGATAACGATCAGAACAACGATCCTACTTTCGTTACTTTAACGTTAACGATTGCAAAGTAATTTCGTTACTTTAACGATAACGATCAGAACAACGATCTTGCTTTCGTTACTTTAACGTAAACGATTGCAAAGTAACTTCGTTACTTTAACGATAACGAAGGCGTCTGTGAAAGTAACGAAGTTAAATTAACTTTAACTATAACGATAACTAGTTAATGATTTAACTAGTTGTGCCCAACTCTGGTTTCTATCCATGAAGTTGGAACTTGCATCTTAGAAACATGACTGTTGTAAGGGAACCTGGTCGGGAGAAATCACCGACATCATTGCGTGAGCGAAAATACTATATGTACGGTAGAAGTTACCTATAGAGTAATGCACATGCATTCGATAAATGTTAATGAAGTGCTTCATTATCTAATCATTAAAACACTATCGATTATCATCGATAATGCACGAGCCGTGATCACCCATGATGATGCTTCTTCCTCCTCTTTCTTTGGGATTTCTGACCAATAACTGAGCCCTCCTCAGCGATTTAATTGTCCTATTTATTAATTTCCCAAATGTGCACAAAGAAAATGTCCACAAATTTGTGTAGCACTACACAATAAATTTGCTGTAGAAAAAACACGAATGGCAGAAATAGTGGACATGAACTAAACAAATTTTGTCAAGCGTCTGGCGTTTTCATTTTGGTCCACTTTTTTGACGCTGACACTGCTCGGTGTGCTCCAGCACCAAGAGGAAAATCAATACAACAATAACAAAAGTGTATGTAATGTGTGTACAGCTGATGTACAGCTGATTTAACTTTATATCTTTAGAGTATGTAGTGTAATATTCGCGTATGTATTTATGTACGTGCTTTGGTGTAGCGAGGGTTAGTTGTGGGGGTCTAGTTGAGGCCGGTCTGACAAAACATTTGATTACTTCAAATTATTGTTCATTAAAATTGAATTTGCATAGGATTGTGGGATGGGCAGCAGGTTAGCTGGGGAAGGTGGGTTCCCAACCCTTTCCCTACCTGTTTACGCCAATGTATTTGTGTAATTGTTAAGGGAAATAAAAGTTATTATGGATAACTTATTTAAGAATGCCGATATTACACTACGAACATTGTTTGCCCTCGATGAACCATTTCTGCTCTCGCATAATTTTGTTTGGTGTTGTGTTTAACATAGAAAAACCAAATAGCATTCTTACAAATATGTATTATATTTACTTTTGAAGGGAAATCATCTATAGGCTTGCCTTGCGCTGAGCAGTGAAAGAACCTGAAACGTCAACCTGGTCGGTGACGCTGAATCGCGTATACTCGATAATTTTCCGCTTCTCTCGTGTGGTCATAAGCACACACACATAAGCACACTTGTTTGCTATAATTTATTGCAGTTATTAATAAATGTACGATCTTACGATTTACGACACGCTAATCAATTTCTAATGTCTCTCTCCCGACGTGCCTTAATCGCTGTTTACATTTCCCCTTTCTAATTCTTCAAATTTGATGCTGTTTTGTTTCTTCATTAAGCGAAACGAGAGTTGATCATCGATGGAGTTAGAACTCAAACGACTTTTTTCGCTTAACAAACAACGTGGAGTGCTGCGGGTGTCCAGTGAGCCATCGATCTGGCCACAAATTCATTCTCTGCATGTGGCTTTCCGCCGAAAAGTCGAAAAGGCGCTCAGCTGGGTGGAGCTGAACTAGTCTGCACGTGGAGCTGACCCAACGTGACCCGGATCTCCAGCTGAAGGCGCTTCGCTTCCAATGGTTGGCGCACTTCTTCTCACTCAGACACACCTCTATTACACCACAGCATTGTGTGCCCACATGCTTGTACATCGAATCCACGCTGTCTTTAATATGCCGTGAATCAAATTTAATGAACTTCAAGCCTCTGATAATCTGTGGAATCCGTGTTTGATCGTGTTGCTTGTGTTCGACGACGTTTTCTGGAAACTTTTGGTCTTTCCGACATTCGGACGACACCTACTCTTGTTAGGAAATCCGATAGCACCATTAATTTGGCAATAAACTGGATATCGTTTTGTTGCATGTTAACACTTGTTTTGAGGTGATCATAACCAAGGGGCAGGGAGTAATTTTTGTAATTTTAAATGATATTCCTTTGAATTATTCCTGTGTTATTGCTTAACACCTTCAGAAAGACTGCCTTCATTCAGAATCCACCATTTAGGACAGGAACTCTGAATATTATCTTTTAAGATAGGAAGAAATCGAAATGGAGTAATGTGAGGAACATTTCAATATTTTCTTCACAAACATTGTAAATACTAAATATAAATTTAAGAATTTTTTATTGCGGCTCGACTCGTTTCGTCCGTCCGTTCGTTGTGTGTCCAAAACAAGAATGGATCCACAGCATGACACGCGTATGGTATCCACATGTAGTTTTTAATTAGTTTTGTGGATACAAGTGCACACTAACAGCTCGACACGGTGCAGTTTATCAATCGGTCGTTGTGCAGCCATTAAATTGATCTCATGTCGAGAGCGATGTCTACTCAGTTGTGCACATCGGCCGGATCGTACTCAACACAAATCTACTAATAATAATCTACTTATCCTTTGCACCGGAGCCTGGACTGGGATCAACATACGTATGTATATTTTATCTTGATGTTAGTAAATATTAAGTAGATTTTCCTTGAGATAGAATTACTTACACACATTATAAAAACGTTGAGGAACTAAGCTACGAGGAAGAGAAAATATTCTACAACGCATTCTGATCCTGGGTACCTGTTAATCGCTTATCTTCTGACATCTCTTAACCACCAACTGTTGTTTCTTAATAATAACGCCAATTTACATACTATTCAAACAATAGTTACATGTAATAAAAAATGAAGAAATAATAATTAATTACCTTATATCTGAAATATCTGAAAGTAACCGAAAACATTTTGGCTGAGTAGCGCTTTCTTTTTCTCTGTGTGTGCACAACTCTCTCAGTTTCTCTCTTGACACTGAAGTGTGTGAAAAAAGGGTGGTCCTGTCACTTTGCTGGCCAACAAGTTTGTTAAGGCGCACACACACACACACACACACACACACATACACATGCATGGGTATGCGCAATTGTTGATCAGATCAACACGCGCAAATGACCTCTGCAATTTTACAGCGCCAAGCTCGCAGTTGGATCGAATTACCACGAGAAGAAGAAACGAAAAAATTGCTAAACGTCACCTGACGCTGCTGACATCCTATAAAATGATATTCAACATTAATAAGCGCTATAATTCAGCATACCAAACAGCCGCATGCAGCTGAATGCTGTGAACAAAGTATCGCGGCTTGTTTTGCGAGAGGGAGAGCGGAGGGGAAAAGCGAGTCAACGAATTTGTCGAAGGAATGCGACACTAAATGCGATCGTCATGTGGAAGCAGAGAGCAGCTGAGACCGTGATGTGCGGCTTCAACGCAAGTTGTTGTTGTTGTTCTTGCTAGTGTGTTGCTGCAGAGATGAGTAGTTGAGATCCGTTGATACCCTCCTCCCCCCACCCCTCTTAATTCCCATCAGGGCTGCAAGGAACGGACGGCATCTGCAGCGACGCCACATGATGAGCGAGGTGATAAATTTAACAAATTTTCAGATAAGATCTCTTGGTGTTCCGAACTGACTCTACTCGAACTGACCTGCCTACCAATACACAGACATACTACATATATACATACATACGTTCATGCGTACACTCGCAGTTTGTGAGCTCCTTCTTGTTGCCGTTCGGCTCCTTTTTCTTCTTCCGCGCGTTGTTGGGGTCTGAGGTGATTTGACAAATTTGTACACTTTATATAAATGTCAATTATTTTTAATAGCTTTCCGATATGTATATGGAAGTAATGTTCAAAGAAACTTGATGTCGAAAATTAAAATGCACTGGCGTAGCCATAGAGGGGTCAGGGTGGTTGAGGGTACATACTTGGAAATCAAGTGTGCCGCCATCTTCAAATATATAAAGTTTATATTATATTATATTATATAAATATATATTATATTATAAACCAAGCAATACAATTACCAATAGTATTGCACGCGTACATTTTTGAAGTCTATTACTTTAAAATATGAAATCTTATTTTTTTGGAGACACAAATTAATAATGAATTAAAATTAAATTAACTGAAATAAATGAATTAAAAGAATACGATCATTAAATAATATGTACAATAAAGCATATACATATGTACAAATTTCACATAAATCAAACTAAAATAAAGGAAAATTATATAAATATTAAATATTCTCCTGTAAAACAAGCTTGGATAAAAGGAACATCGAACTGAAGAAGTCCTGTATAGCTGGGTAAGTTTGCAGTGGAACTTTCCGTAAGACATCAGAACCCAAAGAGAATTGAATGGATCAAGCGGTAACTCCATGTTGTGGTGGCCGCCCCTCTTAGAAAGCACAATATAATCAAACCTAGGGGGTTGCTTCTGAATGCCCTAAATGTCATGCTGGAAGTACTCCTTATGGACCTCGATATCAGGACTCACGCTGTTCTCTGGATGGCCAAAGATTCCCAACTGCGCTCCTTGAACACCGGCGATTATAATCGGATTTCAGGTGGAGTAAAGGTGTGGAAGTCGGTACTTTCTTCTGGCGTCTCTAAATAACTGAGTCGATAAGCTACTAGTTCCCAATTCAGCTACTGTCCTTCAATCATAGGTCTTGTATTGTATGTCCTCTTATGGAGGCGTGTAGTCTACCAGCATCCACAAGAATAGTCCCATAAAGTGTCTTACATTTTTGGACAATGAGGCAGTTATCAAGGTAACATGATCAACTGATGTGTCCTCAGCATTGTCTGGAAATTTGAGGAGGACCCGGTTCTGTTCGGGGGCGGGGGCATCTGTGCGGGAGCAAGCCGTAGAGTGAGTGCGATACGCTTTAACTCATTGTGTCGGAGCCGCGGAAACCCAAATGAAGAAGAGTTTGGCTGGAACTTGAGCGGGTGCCTGACGCACTTTTTGTGGTCAGTTCATGTGGCATCATAACGGCGCTAATCGGTCAAACCGGTTCGGCAGCCACTAATTCTACTTCGTTATAAATGCAGGTTCAAAAAATATTCTCAACTATCAATTGATTCATTAAAATCAATAAAATAAAAAGTTGTTCAATAGAATAATATCGAAACCAGAAAGAATGTTAACTTCGGCTTGGCCGAAGCTCATATACCCTACACACGTTTACTTAAAAATTAGGCGTGGCAATTGTCTAATTTGTTTCCTTTTCAATCTCAAATAGCCTGTGACGACAGAGAATATTTGTGCCAAATTTGATGAAAATATCTCTATTCGTTCTCCTGTAATCGAGTTTTATTTAATTAGTGGGCGGACCACGCCCATTTTTGGTAGTCTGTTTTGGTCAAAGACAGTTGATTTGTAAATAAAATTTCAACCTCAAATTCATATTACAAGCTGATAAATTGAGCTATAAGCATGGATGAATTGATATTCAGTATAAAAAGTAGGCGTGGTAATTATCCGATTTTGCCCATTTTCAATAGCGATGAGTTCCTGGTGATAGATAATATTCATGACAAATTTGATGAAAATATCTCTATTCGTTCTCCTGTAATCGAGTTTTATTTAATTAGTGGACCACGCCCACTTTTGGTGATCTGTTTTGGTCAGAGACAATGGACTTCTGGGCAAAACTTCAACCCCAAATTCGTTCTACAAGCTGAGAAATTGAGCTATAAGCATGGATGAATTGATATTCAGTATAAAAAGTAGGCGTGGTAATTATCCGATTTTGCCCATTTTCAATAGCGATGAGTTTCTAGTGATACACATTACTGGAGTTCACTCTTTAGTGCGAAAATGCGAAATGCAAAAATGAGCTTAATTTTTCGCACAAAAAGCGTGAACGGTGTTGAGTAGTATTGTCAGTGCGAAATGCGAAATGTCAAATAGCAAAAGCTGTTTACAAAAATTAAATATAAATATACAATGCCGAAACAAAGTCAAAAAAGTAAGATTTTGGATTTCTTATTTATGAAGACTCTATTCAACATAAATTCTGTTCATGAAGAAATTGGTAAGTAAAATGATTGGCATTTTCTCGATAGCCAAGTAAATAAATATTATGCAACCTTCAGAAGATGATGACATGAAAGATGAAATGGAAGATGAAATTTTGGATGAGTTGTTCGAGGACGTCTTAGTGACTACATTGAACAGGCGTGGTATGAACTTTTTCGTGCCTAAATCCTCAATCTGGACAGTGGACATAGTAACACGATTCGATGATAGGCGCTTCAAACATTGCATGCGTTGTACGAAAAAACAATTTATGAACTTAGCAGAAATGATAAAAAACAGCGCAGATTTCAATCAGAGCCATTCCTGTGAACAGTTTGATGTGCATTTCCAGTTAGCGATTACTTTATATCGATTAGGCTCATCAGGTGAAGGTGGAACAATACGCAAAATTGCCACGCTGTTGGGGATTGGTGACGGTGGTATGATACAAAAAATTACATGCAGAGTTTTTCGAGCTTTCATGAAAATTAAAGACAATTTTATCTACTGGCCTGATGAAGCCGAAAGGATGGAGTTGGTTGGTAATACAATGCATGAATTACCAGATTGTATTGGATATGTTGATGGCACTGAATTTAAATTAGCTGAAACACCAGTCATAAACTCGTCTTCATATTTTTCTCGCAAACATATATATTCTATCAAAGCGCAAGTAACGTGTGATTATAAGCTTCAAATACGTCATTTAAATATTGGAAGCCCAGGAAGCGTCCATGATGCGCGTATGTTTTCTAATTGTGATCTGGCTAAAAATCCATCGAAGTACTTTTCTGGAAATCAGTATCTAGCTGCAGACTCGGCATATTCTTTATCCAGTACTATTATTACACCATATAGAAGCAACTCAAATGCAATGACTGCAATGCAACGCAAACAGTTCAATTTTCGACATAGTCAATTCCGCGTTAGAGTTGAACATTGCATAGGACGATTAAAAGAACGTTTTGGAAGTCTAAAGGAGCTACGTCAACGCATTCTAAACGAAAACGGAAAAAAATTTTTTATCCAATGGGTTCTTGTGTCAGCTATCATTCACAACATTTTACTTCTGGATGAAGATCAACTTGAATTTGCAAATGAACATGTGGATGATATTGTCGAAAATGCCGAAGCACCCTTAAATTTCGAAATTAATCCTAACTTTGAATTAAAACGCCAAGCTATATATAGGACAATGTTCGAATAAATAATGCACTCAAAATTTACATCTAACTTCTATTTAATTTTTTATTTATTTAATAAAAGTATAAAAACAAAAACAATTCATCTGTATTTAATAAAAAGAAACTTAGTTGACAGCATCATTTTCATGTTATTTAATTATTTATTGACGTGCATTTATATGTCAAATGAAGTGTCAAAATTTTCCATAACTACAGATTCATGTCTTGGAATGAATAATGCGTGCATTCTGTCATAAAATGGACAGATTTTGTTGAGTTTCTCTAAAAACAAATGAAGTTGTATCAATATCTACATAAACTTATGCGGAAAGGTTGGTGATTCTATATTAAATACCTTGTATACTTTTCGTACCATTTCCCTGGTCAATTTCTGAAATACCTGCTCCTGTGGAAGTTCGCCATTTCTCCGCTTCCTTCAGTTTGGTCTTCAAATACCGAACTTTAAATTTCACAACCTGCCACGAAGCGTCTATACCTGCGCTGTCCAAAAACTTTTTATAAAACATTTGCGCGGTAGGGTGCTGTATTAAAATGTATAGTATATATATACATTTATGTAAATTTATATTCTGATCTAACCAATAAGAAAGATATTACCTCAAATTTGGGATTTTCCTCCAAATAATCGAGTACTTTCCCAATTTCTTCTTTTGTCCACTTTTTTATTTTTTTTCTTCTCAACAGCCATTGAAACTTTCCTTTGAAACTTTTTTTTCACTGAATTAATAATCAACTGAATCAAAAAATCTCGCATTTTGCATTTCAGTCAGCATTACAGCTGTGCTTTTGTGCGAGACTGAAAGTGCGAAATGTTGCCATATGTTTGTTGTAAAAAACAGTCCAATATTTCGCATTTTCGCACTTTCGCACAAACGCACACGGTTTTGCCCCAAAGCGTGAACTGCCCTAATATTCGTGCAAAGTTTGATGAAGATATGTATATCTATTCGTTCTCTTGTAATCGTGATTTCCACAGACAGACAGACGGACGGACATGGCTAAATCGACTCAGGAGGTCACGCTGATCAAGAATATATATACTTTTCTATACCTGTCACGCCTCCTTTAATGTGTTACAAACGGAAGCAGTAAGTGAATATACCCTATTCACTTCGTGTGTAGGGTATAATTATAGAGTAAATGGTTATAAACAAAAGAAGTTAATATAATAACTGTTGAATGCACAAGAATTTCAGTTTAAAATAAATAAAGAAATACGCAATAACACATTCTTATGAAATTCTGTGACCCGAAGCAAAAATACGTTGATTGGAAATATGTTATTCCGTTAGGTCAAAGTAAACATACCTTCAATTGTTTTTCTAAGAAGATTAGAGGCGACGAGTGGTCGCATGTTATCTATGTCCGTTTTTAAAAGGATACGTAATTGTAGTTTACTTTAAAGAAACGAAGAGTTCTTTTATTCATTCGTTTGTGATCTCTAAAGGCAGGCATCCACCAAAAATTCAGCACGCGAACTGTTCGCGTTCTGACCGCGTTCTTTTGTATCCACCAAAAATCAACACAAAAACTGCTCGCGATCTGATCGCGCGCTGAACGCGAACAGCTTTCCGAAATGTTTGTGCGTCGTATCCACCAAAATACGAGTGCACGCATGAAAGCTGCACGTCGCTTTTTGTTTCGTCTTTCGGTGGATACAACCAAATTCTTGAATTTCTGTTCGCGTTCCGTTTGCGATCTGCTTTTTTGCTATCCATTTGAAATGGAAAGCAAACGAACAACCGGCGAACAAATCAGTGTGATTTTGTTGGTATTCAATCATGGAGTAGACAAATCAGCGCAAACTTGCACGTCTTCTTCTTTTCCATATTCTTCTGAATTTGGTCAAACAAAAAAATTTCAGAACGCGTACAGAAATGGAAAGCAAACGAACTATCAGAATTCAGAACGCGTGCAGAACGCGAACAGTACGCCAAGTATACTCACTAAAAAACATGTACGCGAACATCACGCATTTTATAGACGTGCAAATGTTTTTAGTGGATATGACACGCAAGCAAAGTTCGCGTTCAGTTCGCGTTCATTTGCTCTTCCGTATCCACCAAGCTCGCGGTCAGAACGCGTTCAGCACGCGTGCCTTGGTGGATGCGCACCTTAATAGTGACAAGATCGTATCTTAATGTTATTTTAAATAAAGACTTGAACATTCTTATTAAAAATTGAACTTGTGCTTTATTTCTACATCTAAAAATAAAGATCATCATCAATCGGTTAAATTATTGAACTTAAGTTCTAAGTGCGATTTTCGTAAATAAAAACATTTTTAAAATATTCACGAACATATTTCTAAATAATTAATGCAGGCGAGGAAGAAACTGAACCTTCATTTGGTTTTCGTAATCTTATTATGTACATACATATGTATTTTCTTATGTGAAATAAAAAAAAATTTGATTTGTTCGTAGAAATACAAATGTGAGTCTAAAAACTATTTAAAAGAGAAAAACGCAAGTCAAATGCTCGTATGTATGTACACATGGAAGGAATTTTTTAATTTTATAGCATATCATATTTCATATAAGTTAGAAATAAAAACAAACACAGATACTCGTAACAGTATCATATTCGCGCAACAATAGGAACAAAAACAACCACAAAGCGTAGATAATCCTAATTATTGAAATAGCAAGGAATAAGGACAACAGATGCAGAGACCACGGCAACGGAAAAACTGAACAAAGTAGGCAGCAATGAAACTACCGCACTTACTACGGAATGCAGAATTCCATTGAGATGAATAAAAATTCCAACCTCATTAAAATCAAAAGCCGTCATGCGCCCAAATCCTAGAAATCCGGTGCATCACCTTCTCACATCCTTTTTACGGCAGCCATTGCGCAGGTCGGTAACAAGTGCCGCCTCAAGTGAGCAGCCAATCGCGTGCTCTCATTTTCCCGCCGCCAAGAAGATGAAGAAAGAGCGGGCATCGAGTCGTCTCATCGTTGCTGCTGTTGGTGTTATTGCTTGCACAGGTATTTCTAATGAATGGGCGTGGTGACTGACGAAGAAACAACGAGCGAGAAGCAGAAGAAACAAAACAAACGAGCCACTAACAGCACAAGCCAGCATCCACGGACGCAGCATATTCACACACGGAATAGTTGCGGAATAGTTGTAGTTGCGGCGGTTGTATGTACATAAGAAATAAAAAAGTTTCTAAACAATTTTCTGTGAAAGGTGTTCCTGGGAGAGAGAGAGCACTCCGTGTTTACAGTGCTTCTTAAATCCGTTCGGTCTTATTTGTTTTTTCTGGATTATTCACTTCACCTTTTTAGCTAAAGAGAAAGCCAGCTAAAGAGAGCATTTCCACCCTTCAGAGAACAGTCAATTGCGGAGAGTAAGATTATATTCTCAATTATACACTGAGGATTCTAAACTTTTAAAATAAACAAAGTATTTGAATGTAATTAATTATTCTACTGGTCCATTTAGTCTAGTTTAACTTAGTGCTTTGGGTTTTAGGTATTCTGAGTAGTTTTCCAATTTTTGAATTCTTCACTATTTTCAGCAACCTAAAATCATATGATTATTTCTCTATGTGAACTATACGCTTTCGCTGTTGCCTTAGAAATTTTCACGGATTCTTCACATGTTCAGTTTGAGAGCCACTGAAAACAACAACACAGCAAACAGCTTGCTAGTGTATCTCATATAAATAACGAGCTCTCTGACTCTCTCTCTCTCTCTCTGAATCTGCTCGTGCACTCGGCTGCCGTTCCTTTTTGCCACACTAGCTGTGAATACAAAAGGAGGAAGACAGCTATAATGGAAATCGTACTCCTGCGATCGTATCGCATTCAGATTCAGTTACATCTGTGCGAGCCATTGGCAGGGGTGATACGTCGCTGTGTATAGGACTCAGTTTGAAGTAGTTTGTCCAGGCGTGTGGTCGCTTTGCGGGTTCGGCGTGTGTATCCATGAAATCCAATCAATCCCAAGCTGTGTATCGCCGGAAAAAGGAGTTAACGGTTTTGTTATTTCCGTCGATGTAATCGTCGTCGTTTGCGTCCACGCGTGAAGTTCAAGAAACCATTCATAATCTGTGATCGTCGGCAACGGCCGTACCTTGTTTTTACTAATTTCATTTTGATTTCTCAAATTAGTTAATTCGATTTCGATTAGTGTGGCGATTTTACTAAAAAGAATCGCGATACTTAAGTTTCAAGTGCAGATAATTTGGTGCAAAAAGTCAAATACATACGCGAAATAAGCACCCACTTAACCCAATTCGTTTGTAGAAAAAAAAGAGAATTGGCAGAAGTTTTTTCGAAGAATCTGGACAATTGCTGGGACGACGTTAAAGGTCGACTAAAAGGTGAAACAACTAACATTCATTGATCAAAGTTAAATGAAGCGTTTTGGCCTTCAGCCAACGGATTTATTCTAACACTTGGCCAAGCAGACAGAAACCTTTGGATAATCTGTATTTATCGAGCAATCGAACGGAGAAAAGTAAATTAAATATTAATATTTTGACATTCCTTTAAAAAGTATTATTGGAACATTATTTATAATGCATATAAATATATGTATTAGTTTACTTCCTTTTAAAAATGCGTTACTGTAGAGCCACCACGACCACGACCACGTTTACAGACATCAATTCTAAAATCAAATTTTGGCAAATTTGCTCGTTTAATGCATTGATTTTATTTCTAATGTCGCTTTTCAGGTCGCTAATTGTTGCTAGTTTAGTTTTCTGGCATACACTTTGCTTTCCAAACAAACCAAAGAAAATTTTCCAGTGGGTTCACATCACACGAATGAGCTGTCATCACATCACCATCCCTTGAGATCAATCGAATATTGAATTTCGATCGCAATTCGATCGTTTTTTGGAAAATAAACATGGCTTACGTAGATTCCATTCAATTCCAGCCATTAATAATCAATAATCATGTCATTATTGGTGTCATGTGCACCATTCACTCTGTTCCAACATCAACATCTTCTTTCGACCAAAATTCACATCAAACGGTAACTGTTATTTGGATGAAGTGATTTTTCTTTAATGGTTCTTGGATTTTCATCTCCCGAGATGCGGCATTTGTTGCTTATTGACGAGTCCATCCAAGTGAAGTGGGCGTCATCGTTGAAGATGATGTTGCGTGAAAACAATGCATCAATTGAACGAGGCTAACACCCAATCAGCCGGATTTCTGGGAATTTCAAGAGCCTTTCAACTCTTGTGTTAATTGAATTTTAAAAGCATGCAAAATTGGTCACAAACTGCCATAAGAAATGCTGAAATCTTGAGAACTACACATCATTTACGAAGAGTATTTTTTATTGAACACTGATTTTCAAAATAAATTTTAATACTTGTGTAGGTAGGTTAAAGCCTCAACCAAAATAGACGAATGCAGACCTACCGAATCAGTACGGAGGCGTCCGTAAGACAAGAATTCTGAAAGACTGCCCCAAATGAGTAAATGATCAAATTTGAACGAAACATTCGGACGATACGGCGGCTTCCGTAAGACCCGTTTTGAAGAACTAAGCGTCTGCATTCGTCTATTTTGGTTCAGACTTTAGAAGTAAAGCAAACTGCCACACAACAAATATGGCGGTGGACAGATATTCTCATTCAACATCACAAAGATAGTTTTAGCCAAGCCTTTACATTCCAAAAGGATTGTATTAAATCATTAAAACCAGAGTTCGTAGTTCATGTGAAAGGACCAGTTTATGTTAGATTATCAATTCAATAAATACACACAACTCTCTTTTTACACGCATTTTTTACACGATTTCGAAACAACACGGTCGAAAAACTGGGACCGAACCTCCTTTTTTACACGATTTCATTTTTTCTACACGATTTTCAAAATAGTTTTGCGTCTAAAGAAGCGTCGTGGAAGCGAAGACGAAGATGACGACGAAACTCCACAATTAACAGCTGAATTAATTCGCGAGGGTTTGAAATTTGGCGCAAGTATGGAAGAACATTTTGTCACCCATGATCCCAACCTAGCCTCGCTCTAGGCACGCTCTAGCCTCAAAAATTTCAACGTAATTTTCAGATGTGTATGGCCGGGTATGAGGAAATATATAAGCACCTTAAAAAGCCGAAAACCCAGCAATTTATTAAAAATTTGTTAAAAAGGCTGGATTCAAGGTCGATTAAACTTTTCAATATATGAAATCAAGACTATTTAAATTAAAAAAAAATATTAAGTATGTAATTTAAGCAATCCTATTCTTTTTTTATAGTATTTTTAAGTACATACAAATATTTAAATATGAATAAATTTAGTTTCCAAAAGTTCTCTTCGTTTCTTTTTGTACACGGTTTCCCAAAGAAAATTCAGCAGTTTTTTGAAACAACACGGTTTTTTTTATTTGCGGAACGAATCCTCTGTTTTTCCATAAGCTATGTAAATTTTTTTACACGATTTTTTTTGCGCGGCTCCTCGCTGGAACGTATCTACCGTGTAAAACGAGAGTTGGGTGTACTTATTCTTAATTTTATTTCGATGCTGTTTTGATACTCACGATTGAATCCCTCGAAGTCAGCATGTAAAGATATGCTAATAATAATCTAATATTATTCGAGTATTGGCTTCATAAATGCGAACATACATATTTTCTCTTTCCATATTCTTATTTATATTGTTTACGAGTACAAAACGAATACAGGCCAAGCCGTTTTACTAGTTAATGTGCACATAATTAAGTGTTAATGCCTGGTGTTATTTCGACTGGATTTACAACTCAAAACAAAACATGTTGATTGAGGACATCATAATCATAGTAATAATAATAATATTATACATAGAATATACGAATTAATAGCTTTCGGAACTCATTAAAAGAAAAAATAATTGCAATCAAGAAATAGAAATGGAAGAAAGATAACTCAAAAAAGATCGAGTGAAGGAAGAGTCGGAAAAATGTTGTTTTCTATTTTTCAATCAACACAAAAAACACAAGCACAATAAATTTTTTCCTCTTAACACAGTTTTTATTTAAATGAATGCTTCACATCGAAATAGACAAAAAAATATAATAGAAAAATTTAAACAATCGAGATATCATTCAATGAAGTAAAAATTTCAATTATTTCTTTACGTTAAAAACCAGTTTTTAAAATTTTTTTTTTTTTAAATCAATCAAATGCAAAAGTAATCTTATTTTCGCTGTGTATCTCTTTTATCTAAATAAGTATGAATTAATTACGTATATACGGATAAAAATATTGTGGAAAACTGAATGAATTTTATTAATTGAAAAAGCCGAATTATTAAAAAAAAATCAACAAAAATCAGAATAGATTTCGAAATTTTGTGGTGTGGCGCATCCTGTCGACCAGGCAGACCGACACTTCTGAGTTTTAACGCAGTATCTGGTTCCGTAGTTAACCAAATTCGTAAAGATTTTATGTGTGCAAAGTATCATTGAATTCTCTGAGCATCACAGCGAGCAAAATGGAAATTTGGATGAAATGCTTTTGGATGCGATGCAATTTTAAGGCCTTTGTTCGTATGTTTTGGATACACAAGATGAATGCATAGAAACAATTCTGTTCATTCATTACTTTCGAGTGAGATTCCAGCGATACGATGTGTTTAGCCGAAAATGCGAAATGTTTAGCATAAATATGAAGCTGCGTGGCTCGATGCAGCGCAGCATCTCTCAGATAGAATGAATGAAGAAGGCGTTCATTGGAATGAACGCTGCACAAATTGCATATTTCATTGGACGTTTTTCGTGAAGAGTTGAAATGGGAAATCAAAATTAATCCTGCGGAAACACCAAAAATAAACTCGCAATCTATTTCTGTCCACTAGATACACGTCCCGCACTTGTACGTCTTTAGGCGAGTTCGAATCCAAAGCGAAGCGAAACATATTCGGTGAACACAGATGCAAATTAATTGCTGTTATAAGATGACTTTCATCGCGACTTAAGTGCTGCCAAAGAGCAATAAAAGTGATCTACTTGGGCAGAAGCACGAGATACGCGTGTACCACTGTACAATTTCCCAGAGCACTGCAATTATTCATAAGATCATATGTATAGATCAGGCACGATATGTGGCCTATCAATGCGTCGGTAAAAATGTCATACACCATGTGGGAAATGGTGCGGAACGACCCACTGCTGCCATCAAAAACACCGCCGACTCTAAAATACGCAAAATAAGCATTTTTTGTGATTTCAAAGTATTCAACTCTCATAAAGTTGATTTCGATCCATTCAGATTAAGTATTTTATCTCATACACTGAATCGGACGAAGTAAGAAATTCGGGGTATAAAAATCTATCTCGTGTTGTTCCTTTTAAATTTTTCATTCTAATTACAAGAAATAAATAAATAATCTAAACTAAAACCCCAAACAAACGAAATACGGAGCATATATAAAATTATATTATAACCATTAAATTCTTTTTATACAATTTTGCAATTATTAAATAAGAAATCTAAATTTAATACGAGTATTTTCACTTTTCTCGGAAACTACAACATATAAATCCATTCAGTTTGAAGCATTTTCTCTAGAATTGATTACAGAGTTTTCTACTTTGAAATAAAATTTATTCTTATGAACATGATTTTTTCCAAATTCTTTTTTTAATTTTGAAGTTTGGAATCGATTTTTTCAAAAACTATTTGACATACGTAGGAACTTAATTCAAAACGAAGGTTGAGGAGCACATACGAGTATTTGGATATCAAATTCAAAAATGGTCCCTCCCGCCTAAACAGGGGAAATTAACCCCCTCCCATAAGACCCGACTCAACCTACGCTCCTCTTGTCCTATCTTGTCCCCTCTTATGCGAAACACCCTGTATATTTCGATTTTAAAAGAACACAAACCGCATTGAGGGTGGAAATTTAATATCCTGATTTGGTGCGAAGAAGTCAATTCTACGGAAAAAATACCGAACAAGAGCCAAACATTTGTTCCATTCACTAACTTTGCCTTTGGTCTTGATTAGTGATTGTGATCAATCCGCGTTATATTGCCAACACAACGAAATGACAAATAGACCAACAAACATCGTCCCGTAAACATGTATTTGAAAACGTAATAGAAACTTAAATGTTTTTATAAAAGAAAAGAAGATGTTAAATAAGAAGAATACAAATTTAGCCACGGGGATTGAAAATACGAGTTGAAAACAAAGCAAACGATAAGGCCGTGGTTATGCTATCGAGTTTTGCTTGGCAAGTAGGACTTTTTTTTGTTGTTTTGTGTGTAAAAGAGAGAATGGGATATTTTTCTGTTCTCAACATCACTCTCTCACACCGAGCACGAAAACTCGGTCTAGCGTACACCGAGGACACCAAGCAAACCGGTGTTGCTTAGTCTCAATATTCACAAAAGTATTGAAAAGTGGAATGGAGTGAAAAAATGGAATGAACTGATAAATTTATCAATTATATTCCTCTGATTATCGTTCCAAAATATTACGTCTTTATATATGTTAAGCAGATTTCAATTAATATAAACATTTGGTCTTCCATTACGTCGAAAACTACACCGCAAATAATACGTTTTCTCATTTGTGTAGCAGACGGGTTGCTGTTGCAGGTGAGAAAAACTATATATTTTTGAAGAAAGCAAGCGTGGGTCAAGCACAAGCGTAACCACTCTTTTTGCACGGACTCCGATCACAAAAATGAGAGTAATTTCCCACCAAGTTTTGCTCGATAGCATAACCACGGGGTAAGGAAAATTATAACAAAAATACAAAACCTCGTGTTCAACAAAAAAGCGCCATACTTTATACGTATTATTATATCGTTTATAATTTCTTAAGATTTATTTTTGGATCTTGGAGATTTACAGATCCGCTGAAATTCAAAAACATGACAAACAGCCGGGACGCTCACTTCTGCGAAAGTAGACGAGGGGACAAAATTAATGGGACGCAGTTGCGCGTATTTGATGTCGGGACGAAGTTTTGAATAGATTTAGTAGTCGGCAATCGGAGCTAATAACGTGACACACAGATGCTTGTCGAGGGCATGCTTCACAGCATCGATCCGATGGCGCCTCTTAAGCTCAATCGCGATTTTGAAGACTGGTTCTATTTTCAATCGAAATCCGAATGAAATGAATTTGTATCGAAGAAATATATGGATACAAAGTCACAGAGAGAGAGAGAGAGAGAGACAGAGAGAGAAGCGCCTACAATTAACGGCGCCACTCAAACAAAGGTACAACTTAGGTAAATATGTACAACTTAGATTAAAAGGATGAAAGTATGACAGTTAGATCTCTAGATCTCCACGGATCTATATTTTACTGTTCTTATTTGATTGAAAAAAATCCAAAAATAACACGTGAAAAGCAACCGTTCCATGCATTATAATACGACAATATAATAATCACTATAATTATTTAAAAGATAAAAGAACTTAAATTATTACGTTAATTGCGGATTAAAAAAGGGTTTGTGTTTTGCAATGTTAACTCTTTCATTTCAAGAGTGAGGGCGTTTCACGAAATTTCCAACCGCGTACTTCCTCCATTCAGTCTACGCTCCCCTTCACTTTTGCGTAATTTTTCGTCGAAACACAACACATTATATCAGAACATGTAGAATACACGCGCCGAACAAAAGTCTATAGAATAGCTACCGAAAAAATATAATACGAAAACAAAACCTGAAAATAAAAACTTGGCCGAGGTATTTTCATTACATAAACACAAGAATATGAAAGCAGATCCAAGAATATCTCGAATCACCGCACCGAATTCAAAATTCTTGTATAAAGAAATGCCTTCAGGTCGGCGGTCTGAGGCGCAGAGAAGTGATACCAAATATCGACGTTGAACGTGTGCACTCGATTGTTTGCATTAGATTTTGTACGGATTTCGTTCAAGTTCGGCTGGCGGATTTAAAAATCATCAGGGTTACTTTTAATTTGCTCCATCGTCTAATATAGATTGTCATGATAAATACACCATTTCGCGATCTTTAATTTAAATGATCTATTTATTTATGTATACTCTTATCAGGTATGTTCCATATATGTATGTATGTATGTGTATGAAAAATATGTGGTCGCAGAAACAAAATATAAATCAGCAGAGCTTCACTGCAAACAAAAAAAGCGAAATGGTCTCAAAGTCAAATCAAATTTATAGGAATCTCCAAACGGTCTCAAGTGAGACTGTTGGTAACATGAATTCAACTGAGATTCGTGAAAGAAGGGATTTTTCAGGAGAGATTTGAAAAATTCTTATTAATTTCTCATTCTAAATTTATATTTTTAAATATAGACGTAAGTACTTCAGTTAAAATTAGAAAATACTTAAATTAGTACTTCAGTTGAAAAAAGAAAATAAAAGTAATAATTTGTTTATTTTAAAGATAAAAAATTGTAAAAAGTTTCACTATTATCGAGTTATTCCTGTTCGGAATGTTTTCTGAAAACGTATGTTATTGACTAAACTCACAAAGAAAATACGATCTTGCAACAACAATATAACAACAACAACAACAACAACAACATAAAATCCTAGAAATATATGGTGTAATTTTAGAATTCTTCGTAATATGGGAAGTTTATTTTTGAAAGTGTTTTCGTCCAAACAACACTAGATACTCATGTGGTCGCCTGTGTTGCTTTTGTAAATAAGAACACTCGTCCAAAGAAATCAGAAATAATATGTTTAAAAGAAAGAACGATTAAAAAATAATAAATATAGACGAGGAGTCCATTGAGATATCTATGTAGCTCATAGATAATGTGTAAATGTGGCCACATCATCTTCTAATTCTAAAACTTAAATAAATTATGGAAACGCCATTCAATTGTACGATATAATGCAACAAATCCACATTATATTCAAATTTATACATTTATATTGTATATACAAATTCATTTACATATATAAATCGAAGGAATCAATCGAAATGGTAATAAAAACTTCCAGTTAAATTTCATCGTAGATTGTATTGTGTTCAAAGAAATAACGCACACTCACACCACAACTTTTCAAGTTAAATTAGAAGAATTTAAATTTGATCATATTTTCATATAAATTTACACTGATAAATGTAAAAATATTATTAAAAAAAGATTTAATATAAATACGTAGTTACTAAGAGAAATTTCGTTGGTAACGACGTATTTATATTTCACTACGAGTGAAAAAATGGCCCTAATTAACCTAATAAAATACAAATATTAACTAATATTATTATTAAAAACAAAATACAAATATAAACAAAAATAACAATACGAGAAATCGGTTCTAAAAATATTATAACAAAAGATTTCTTATTTTATCTCATCGTGTCAAGTAAACTGAGAGAAGTTTTCACAGTTCCTTAACAGCGACTGCTTAAAAGAGTGTGTTTACTTTTTTCTTATAGATATTATTATTATTTTATATTTTATGTATATTATAAAAATTAAAAATATAATATCAAAGTTTTAACCAACCGATAACTAAGTTTTAAGTATCTACTTTTTGTACTTCTTTACACTATACAATGCAATACTTTAAGTTGACTTTATAATAGATTTGCTATAACACGATTTTTCGACTCCAACAATTTTTGATTCTGTTTTTACGCGACTAAACTTTATTTAACGCGATCCTTCGATTAAAAATATTTCGGTTTTAAATTTTTATATGTAAGTATTTCTAATCGTATTTCAAGTTTTTATGTATGAATTACTTTAATAATTTATTGAGAAATGAATTTTTCAATAAATACTCAATAAATATGAATTTAAAAACGATGAATTCAAATATTTTATTCACACTTTTTGTGCTAATTCTTGAAGCGAGGAACCAGTGACCTTATTTTATATGGATACGGTGCCTTTTCTATGCGATTTGTGTTACAAGTGTTTTTGGAGAACTTTCGCTCGCTTAAAAACAGAATTAGGTGCACTTCCATTTACAATAAAATTTTTTGTGTCGTGGCTATTGCAAACATATCCGAATTTATTATTGCTGTAAGGATAGAAAATGACGGATTTGGAATTCACTAAAAGTGCAACGTGATTCATATCAGCTGCAAAAACATTTTATGCGCAATTGATCAAATATTTGGAAAATAAAAATGTTCATATAAAGTTTTATACAATAGTACCTACATTATCATATAGTTTATAATATATATTATTATTATAATATTGTTTGTCTGTGACATTGTAATTATAGTTATATAGTTAACGAGTATTATATCGAATATTACAATTATTCTATCTCTATAATGTCAACAAAACTTATGAACTTATTCAAAAATTTCAGAGTGTAAAACAATGTTAATGAATGTTAACACTCAATTATGTATGTATGTTAAAAGTTCTTAAGAGAATTTAATTTGCATCCATATTGAGGCCATTAAAAAATTCCATTCTAATATCTTAATAATTCGTCTCATTTCAGATAGTTTCATAAATCCTTGTATTTAATTATACACGAGTATATATGTATAGTGCAATACAAAATGTATAATTTTAAATTTTTAATGAAGCTTTTCCAAATGATTATTCAAACAGATCTCGTTTCTCTTTCGTTTGGCAAACGTGAACAGTAAAAATAACGAGTTCTGTTAGAATTCGCGACATTCGCAATGGCGAAAATTTCTAGATGTCTAAACTTTATCTTAATGAACATGAATGAACTTTTTCTTAACATATTTTTTCATTTATTTACAGAACCAAATACTAGTGCAACACTGCACCAACCTTCCCTGAGTATTTTCAACGGAGACTTCGATGTCGATAGTTTAAAAAAATATTAAATATTTGTACGCGAACCTCTTTTGTTTTCAAATCATCAAATAAAATCTGTTTCACAAGCGCCCGCCTTACATAACATGCTTCAACATCCCGCCACTGATTTCTACGACTTAGCCGCGGCCAACGCCGCAGTGCTGAGTGCGCGACAGACCCCGCCATACAGTCCAACGGGTCTACCCGGCTCGGGGCTGAGCAACAACAACAACAACAACAACGTGGATATGCTAGGCCACAACGGCTCCGCTGCCGGACTTGGCAGTGTCAGCCATCTTGGCAGTGGCAACGGCAACGGAAGCGGCGGAGGAGTTCGCGAGTCGTTACCAAGTTTTGGATTTACGCAGGAGCAGGTGGCATGCGTATGTGAGGTAAGAATAGAGAACTCTTGTCCAAGCCAATCCTATGTGAACTTTCTAAAATGTCTTGTATGTATATTGAACATTCTTTATGCAACACAAATCTTTCATCGTTGGCTCCAGGTTCTTCAGCAAGCTGGCAACATTGAAAGACTGGGACGTTTCCTGTGGTCACTGCCGCAATGTGATAAGCTGCAACTGAACGAGTCAGTGCTGAAAGCCAAGGCTGTTGTTGCATTCCACCGGGGCCAATACAAGGAGCTGTACCGCCTGCTGGAACACCATCAATTCTCACCGCACAACCATACCAAACTGCAGAATCTGTGGCTAAAAGGTAACAAGGAACTGCCTTCATAGCATATCAAAAACGACGCAGAATATTCTGCATATGAATTTTTAACTTCAGAAAACCTCACTCAGTTTTTGTTATTTGTTTTTGTTTCTCTTCCTGTTTCTGTCGTACTGGTGAAACTGTAGCGCATTACGTGGAAGCCGAAAAACTGCGCGGAAGAGCTCTAGGAGCTGTTGGCAAATATCGTGTTCGCCGCAAGTTCCCCCTGCCGCGCACCATCTGGGACGGCGAGGAGACGAGTTACTGTTTTAAGGTAAGTCAATTGCGAAGTCGTTCTTCCTGTTTCTCCTGCTTTTCGCTCACTTGCAACGGAACAAAAGGTATGCAGAGCAGTGCTTAATTGGCACGGGAGTCAACAGAAATCCTAGTAATGTTTATGCGTTTGTTACTTCACCAGAGAACAAAACTATTAATTTTTTAAGGCTGTTGATTCTCGTCTGGAAGTTTTCAGTGTGTGGGCGGCTGGTCGGTTGCGTGACCTGGTTGCTACTAGTGAATAATTCGGAAAAACCTGGGGAGTTTCATGTGATATGTGCACCAGTAAGGGTACCGAATTCCTCATCAAATTAAGCTTCTTCCTTCATCGAAACCCTTTGCTCACAGGATTTAAAGGTTTCATTTGATTGAATTTGTACGAATAAATTGAATAAAAAAATAAAGAAGTAATATAGATAATAATAATACGTATGCATAATTCATGAATAAAATGTATATGAATAATGAAATAAGAAAAAATTATTTTTTGTTTAGAATTGGCTTCTGCGTTAAGAAGTTCAATCAACTAATAATTCTGAATCCAATTGTTTTTTTACAATTCAATTGAAATTATTACTTTACGGGGCAGTACGGGTCAGTGCTCGTTTAAACGGCGTTTAGTTAAACGCCAAATAAAAGTTAACTGAGATTTGAGTTTTACAGTACGAGTTGAACTTATCTATGTTAAACGTATCTTATCTATATTTCATAGCGAATTTATCTAAATGCAACGAGAATTTAGCATATACTCGTTACTATAAGTTGATGTTTCGACCTATTTTGGCAGCATCTATCAATATTTTCATTTGTACAAAGGGAACAGCTGGTCTGGTGCAAATAAACAAAATTATTAGCATAGTTTTGAACAAAGGTAAATTTCTGTACTCGAAGAAACAGCTGTTTTTTTATCTATTAAAAAGATAAATTTACCAGAGTTTAACCGGAGTTTAACTGAGCAATATTGACCGGTTAAACGCCGTTTAAACTTGTACTGAAAAACATAATGTGTCGTTTAAACGGAGGTTAACTGAGAAACGACGATAACCGAGCACTGAAAAATTTACCCTAAGTTCTTTATTAATTATTAGTTAGTCAGTTTAAATTTTATTCTAATTTAATTTTACATCGCGGATAGCAAAATTGATTTTAGTCAAAACTATGTCCAATAATAGTAAAAAGCAATATTTAAGAGGAAGTTCATATCTTTATAACTGAAAATGCAAATTTTAAATTTAAATGAGGCAACAGTCCGAACTATCAAAAAAGTGAAAAAAACATTACACTTGCTGTTGCTGTAGACTCTTCGATATCCGCAAAATATATATTGTAGCTCGTCCACATTCACCAATAATTGAGAAAATGGAAAAAGGACTCAGCTTTTGGATTGATGATAGTAGCCAAAAAAAAATTCCATTGGACGGTAATATAATTAAACAAAAAGCTTTGAAAATTTATAGACACCTTAAAGGAAATGGAGAATCTACTGTCAACCCAGAATTTGTTGCAAGTATGGGTTGGTTTGAGAAATTCAAAAAACGCTATTCAATTCATAGCATAAAAATACAAGATGAAAGTGCATCTGCTGATCACGAAACTGCCAAATTACATATGTAATTCCAGAAAAATTACAAAACATTAACCAAGAGTAAGGATACTCATCATCATTTATATCATTTATAGATCTTTGATTCCCCGTTCACTTTACACTACTACTGCATTGCTCCAGCCATTGGATCAAGGTATTATTTATACATTTAAAACGTATTACACCAGAAGATCTTTGCAATGGATCTGTTTTGCACAAAACAGTTTCAGAATCTATTGATGTAAAGGAAGCTTGGAAGAAAATTCCTATCTAATCGTTGAAAGAACTAAGAATATCACATTACATTAAGCGTATTTTGGAAATTCGTGTGGCCAACGGCAGTTGAAGTAGAAAATGTAATCGAATCGACAGAGAATGCATTTGGCTATTGGAACTTGCAAAAGGGTCCGCAATCGAACGTTTTTTTTTTTCAACTAGTGCTTATTTCGTGAATGGTAACACTGAGCTCATGTCTGATTTGACAGATAATTAGTTTTATCCTTCCGCTGAACGAATATGGTTCTGTATACGCTTGAACAACGCTGGGAAATATTGCGACATTACTTTGAAAATCCGATGCCGATTTTGCCAAAAAAATCATCTTTTCAGATGAAGCTCATTTTGATCTTGGCGGGTTGTAAACAAGCAAAATTGTCACATTTGGGGCACCCAAAACGAGTCACTGTTTGGTGCGGATTTTGGTCCAGAGGCATAATTGGGCCATTTTTCTTCGAAAATGAGCAAGGAGTGGCCGTTACAGTCAATGGCGATCGTTATCGGGCCATGTTGAAGAGGAGGATATTGGCAACATTTGGTTTCAACAGGACGGCGCTACGTGCCACACAGCCGAAGCTACACTCGCATTTTAAAAAAAAAAAAGTTATTTGGCGGACCCTATAGATCAATCGGAGGAATAGGATGTGTGGATATGACTATTGAAGACATTCAAAATTTGTTTGTCGAAGCAGATTTGGTGGAGCTGGCATCCGAAGTAAAGTCAATCTGTCATGAGGATAATAATTCTGATAAAAAATTGTGAAACACATAAATTCCACAATTGACAATCATAAAATTCAGAAGCGAGCGGCAAAATTGCTCATCAACAATTGCAATTCACAAAGAACCAAAGCAAGTTTACAGATTTTTTCCAAAGGACAAGAAGTGCACAAAATCTAGAAGGAAGTTAAATGAAAGATAATGAAACAAATGTCAAAACGAAATATAAAATATCAAATCAGTCCGACGGGACATTGTATATAAATTTCATGTTCTTAAGCAAGAGTCTTTGCTTGTTTGGATCAAAATTTCAAATCCTAATACATATATTAATTCTAGAACTGCGTAAACTCCAAAATTCCTGTCTTTTTTTAATTCCGTAAAGTCTTTTAATTATAGAGGGGAAGGAATGTTTTTCTGTATTTAATTGAATTAAAAACCAGAAAGAGTGTTAACTTCGGCCTGGCCGAAGTTCGTATACCCTACACACGTTTACTTAAAAATTAGGCGTGGCAATGGTCTAATTTTTTCCTTTTCCTTTTCAATCTCAAATAGCCTGTGATGACAGAGAATATTCGTGCCAAGCTTGATGAAAATATCTCTATTCGTTCTCTTGTAATCGAGTTTTATTTAATTAGTGGGCGGACCACGCCCATTTTTTGGTGATCTATTTTCGTCAGAGACAGTGGACTTCTGCACAAAATTTCAACCGCAACTTCGTTCTACAAGCTGAGAAATTGAGCTATAAGCATGGATGAATTTATATTAACTATAAAAAGTAGGCGTGGTAAAGGTCCGATTTTGCCCATTTTCAATACCGATGAGTTTCTAATGATAGACAATATTCGTGCCAAGTTTGAAGAAGATATTCGTTCTCTTGTAATCGTGATTTCCACAGACGGACAGACGGACAGACAGACAGACGGACGGACATGGCTAAATCGACTCAGGAGGTCACGCTGATCAAGAATATATATACTTTTCTATACCTGTCACGCCTCCTTTAATGCGTTACAAACGGAAGCAGTAAGTGAATATACCCTATTCACTTCGTGTGTAGGGTATAATAAACGGTGCTCAGAGTTCAATTTTACGGCTATTTTCCTAAAATACAGTTAATCCAAATTTGGTTGTATTGAAAGGTTGCTTGTTGAAAATGTATAATACAAACATTTTATTTTATCTGTTTGCTTTGTTTTCTTCGCCTAGGAAAAGTCTCGATCAGTGTTAAGGGATTGGTACGCTCATAATCCATATCCGTCGCCCCGTGAAAAACGCGAGCTCGCCGAGGCTACAGGACTGACCACGACGCAGGTGAGTCGAAGCGGGGCAGCTTAATTGTTTTTCACATATCGTATGTCGTATTATTGAACATCTTATCCCGTGATATTCACAGAATGGAAGAGGATATATATTCAAGACTGGAAGTGATCAAAATTGTATTAATTTTTATTTGCAGGTTTCCAACTGGTTCAAGAATCGACGTCAACGCGACCGTGCGGCGGAACATAAAGAGTGAGTTTTGAATTCCTTGTGATGTTCTAAAATATTATTTCAAACTTGTCACCGACACATAATTAATGTTCATTCATCTATATATATCAACTTGAGTTTCGAAACAACAAACTTTTGCAAAAAACTGGCAAAATAACAAGTGTGTATTTGGGCAGTGGCGTAGTAGTGCTTTTTTAAGGGTGGAACAATGCTTTGAAACCTTTCCAAAATCTCCTTGTATAGCTATGAGATTGAATCCCAGACTCGATCTTGGGGGTGCCTATTTCTGCCGTACTTCTCTGTATTTGAATAGAAGATGGGAAAAGAAAGCATAGCGTGCAAATCCTTGGCATTAGCGCGTATTACGTTCATCCATGTACTCGTCTACATATACTACAATATATACGATACAACGGAATGAATGACATTAGTTCTGCAGCAAGGTGAACATATATTTAAAAAAACCCCACACCAACAAAATTCATACGTATCGCAGTTCTCTTGAAAATATAAATGAATATCAATTAATGCCAAGGTTGAAGAGATCATTACAAAACATGGAAACATCAAGATCTTGATATATTTTTCTGAAAATTAAAAACTGAAATTCGCACTGAGCACATGGAATAATGAAACGCCTTACTGCTAAACCGCGAAAAGAACTCACTACTCTACACGAGATAGATATTTGTCATTATTCATCATCACCAAAACAATTCGGCATTTTCTTCGGTAGACTAGAGTTAATAGGTGGGACACCAAAAGGCTTTTAACTCAACCTTCGGCATTGGATACACTTTGATTTTACATTGGTTCTTCTTACCTCGCCACGATTGGCATGGAGCAACGTATAAGCAACGTATAATATATATTAATAACTGAAGCCATTCATTTAGCGCCTGTGTTACGATCAGTATTGGCTCACAGAAATAATGGAATTATTTTCATTTCATAATACAGCTTCATCAGTAGAATCAAACATGAACATCGTAGATGGCCTACCCTTATTTCGATGTAGGTAGAAAATGAATTTTAACTACTTTGGTACAACTTCATCCGATGATTCAAATCGACTTGGCAGCTTGATTCTTTGCTTCTAGAAGATCACTCAACTTCAGGAACATCCGTTTAGTGTTTAAACAACTGCGTTTCCATTAAGACAAATATTTGTGAGCATACTTTTTCCATTTCCATTTGGATCTGCCGCCAGCGATAAGCATTTACAAACACTTCCTTTTGTCAGTCCACGGAATCCTTTTTTGCTGAGATTATTCATTACTCGATGTCTCGCCAGTAGCGCCTCTTGAGCGAGAAGGAAGATTTGCATTAGGAAAGAAAAACACACACACATGCTCACTTTATATTAATTCTGATCTCAATTGTGTTCCTTTTTACATAGGATTTACCATTGTCAAGAATATACTAATTCTTCAAAATTAGTATTTTATAACATACAGCATATACGCGCATACATAATGTGGTGCATGAATTCCATGACTCCTTCTGGTACATAATTCAAATCTATAGCTTTAATTGAGTAAGTGTCTCTCTTAGCTATATCTTTCCTTATTAACTCTCTTGATCCATTTTATATTCACCAGATTCAGGCAGTTAGAAAGCATGCACAAAGCTTCAGATAAAAACCATGGCCAAAAAACTCCACTAATCCGATCAATTCTTCCAAACTGTTGAATCTGTTTGCCTTCAGCGCTGGCAATAATTCTCATTCACTGATCTCAGAAGTTTGGTTTTCGAACCTAAGAACCGCCGAGGACGAGGGACTCGCTTCCGAACTTTTTGGGCCACACACAGCAGTTTGGTTGTCATTTTTTTCTAAGTGATCAAATAAGTTTCAAAGACACCGCACAAAAAACAATCTCACTACTTAAATGAAGTGCATGTGGTCCGATAAACTACAAGTTTATAAGGAACATTGCCCAAAATCTGAAGAATAATAGATACCAAAGTCTATAATCTGATAGCTAGAAGTTCCAATGACGTGTACATTCGTTTATTGTTCACTTGACTATCATGAGCTAGTATAAGAAGATCAGATTTGAAAAGTTCAATTTATAGGTGTGCTCATTTCCACATCGTTTTAAGTTTCCGAAATATACTTTGCTTCTTTTTGTTTTTTTTTCATAACATGAATAATGTCCATATACAAAAATGTTTAGATCCACCCAGCACTTGGCTCAGACCGAAGTGTGGCCCAATACAGTTTATTATGACCAGTCAAATAATTTCTGATCACTTATTTGTTGCTGCCTTAGTGATTTCTGCATCCCGACACATCTTTCTTACATTGTTTTTGGTTTGTCTGCTTTTTTAAAATTAATCTAAAGCATCTGCTTTTGATACGAAAACAAAACAATTTTTCAGTCAGTTGTTAAAGCGTTAAAATAAAACAGCGGATGTTTTTATTTTTATAGTCTCTCTCTTGAAATGTTTATTTCTGAAACATATGGAAAGATGATTAAATGTGTGTCCGTCTGACGTACGTAGCTACGAAGATACAAAATGTAGCAAAAAGTATTTTGAGATTTCAGTTCACTTAAACCTCAAGAGGCTTTCAATGAGCAAATTGGAGTCTGTTTAAATCATTCATATGTACATATATACATACATATGTATATGTGTGTATGTAGATATATATGATTATATATTATATATAAGATATAGATTTTTTAGGTCTAACAAGTTTAGATAATTTCTAAGTATAAGTAAGAAAGATTAGATCTCATTTTTCATCAGAATTAGTTCCATAAATTGACAATTTCTACTCCATTCTAATTAACGTCCGCAAATGTAAATTTAAAGTATTATAGTTCAAAATAAATTCGACAAAATATCCTTTTCTTTAAAATATCATATTCATATCCACAACCTCAAATTGGTGTTAATCATGTCAGCGAAAGTAAATGAAGCAGGCTCAATCTGAAGGCAGCATTTAAGTGCTTAACAATTTGTAACGACGAACAGAAAGAATGCTGTTGATATTTCGCATTCGGTTGTTGTCGAACCATATAAAAAATTAAGGCAAGCAAAGCAGAATCGAAAACAGAAAAAATAGCCCGCTGATCCGCGATCTGATCTGAGATGGGAATGCTGAGATGGTTTTCTGTCCAAGCCAGCCAGACATAGCGTCGCGGACTCTTTAATAGAAACAGCACAGCTTAGCGGCGACAAGCGACTGGCGGCAGAAAAACGCAGGACCCGACTTTAGGACGCTGCCTGGCATGGAACAACCGGCAGTCCAGATAATCTGACAGACGGACCAACAACGTACAGAGAAACTCCGAAAATGCAATGTTATCGACAATCATGTAATTGTAGATGGTTGTAACCGACTCAACAGCTATGCAACAAAAGTGTAGAATGGCGATTAATAAGCCACCAAAGTGTCCATAAAATTAAATATGCACTGTGGAGCGTTGCCGAGCTCAGACCCACCAGCAGCGACGTTAGTGTGTCGCGGAGGCGAGTGCGAATGATCGCGGGGGCATGACGAGTTCGGCAACAGTTTTGTGATTCATGTAGAGTGCTTAGAAAGCAGCAGCAAGGCGGCAAATTGACTCATTCTTTCATGCAGCCCTAACTGCCCACGAAAGCTTAGTTTAATCTAACAATTGAAGAACACTCCCAGACCTTCAATGTACATTGCAATGTATGTATTGCAAGTATGACGTTGCCAAACGAAAACTTCTCCTATTCATCAGTATTTATGGTTTATTTTGTAAAATCTTAAATTCATTTAGAACACGTAGATGATTTGATAGCAGTTTGTTACGACACGCGTTCTGTACAGAAAGAGAGAGGGATGTCAGGAGTTTGTGATTCAATTCAAAGTTCCCGTGAATATACTTGTATTTGTGACTTTTTACAATTCATATATTGATGATACTTTCTACACTAAAAATATAATAACGGTGCTTTGTGTAAAAAACTGAGTTTTTTCAATTCTCCGCAAAACACTTATATTTAACTTCAAAATAGTCGGGGGTGGTTATCAAACTATCCATCGGCTGTAATTGTACAATATGTATTTTAAAACAAATATTATGTGATGAATAAAACCAGGTTTTATTTCTGCCGATATTCAGCATTTAGTAGGTTTGCGTTTATAATGATTTCTTATAGAATTATTATTAATGCGGCAGGATTTTATGTTAGGTTCTTTAATAGTTTTAAATTTAATTGAAACATGAGTTTCTACGAATTCCATCGAGTCTGCTCGCTTCAAGCAGAAGGTGTTGATCATAAATTTTCATTTAATTTTTATTATCTCCCCGCCGATGCTTCTGCTGGCTGTGTTTCTCTTCTTTTCTTCTCCTTTTCTACTTCGTCTGCATTTCGTTTTAATCACAGGCACGACACAGCACTTGTGGTCATGGTTGCTATTGTTGTTGTTATAGGGGCTCGGTTGGCAGTAGTATTACGTGGCTGTCTTTTTGGTTGTCTCACCCGATGGACACCTTGGAACCGCAGTCAGACACCAACTGTTATTATTTGTGGGTTATCTGTTGTTTTATCATTGAAAATCAGATTTCTCAGTTAAGCGTTGTAATAAATAAAATTTTTCTTGTTCTGTCGTTCGCTTCATCCCGTTGATTATCATCGTCCTAAGGAAATACAGAGAAGAGAAGGCAGTCACGTCGGATGCCGGGGTTTTATTTTATGGCCGTAGAATTTCTTCAAATTTGTCTCGTTCGTATGGCTTGAATTCTGATCAAGGTTTCTGTTTAGTGATCATCGCAGCCTAATATATTTAAATTTAATGACGCTGCAGTCAAAACAATCAATTAGAGATGACATTAAAGAGGTGGTCCAAACCCAGCGGGTTGCGTTTGCCAAACTGTTGAAGCTGAATGACAGGGTTCGAAAAAGGTTAAAGGGCACCGAGTCGTTATTACTAAACACAATACTGAAGCTTCAAGCACTTGAATTGCTTTCGTGATCATTAACTAATTGATTAATCATTCCTTCGACTGAAGGATTGAATTGATTGATTCAGAAGAATTGAATGTATAGAATCTGAGAAGTCAAAAATTAATTATTTAGCAAATAAAAATAAGAAAAGTAGTAACTGAAAAAATACAAAATAAGTAAATAAGATTTATATATTTACCCACTCTTTCCCGTTTGGTGGTTTAAATATACTCAGTTCATCATCATGGGCTCATTAAAGGACCTCGATAACAACATGATTGTTAATCTACTTATGACACCGTAATCACCATCCACACCGACTTCAACATTAAATACAAGGAAGAAAGCTAACCAACTGAAGCCATTCAAGGTTTGATGTAATTGTATTCCGGCTTGTCTTCATCCAGAGTATTTTTAGAATTACCTCTGGACAAATTTGTGTAATCGAAATTCAAGGTAAAAGCACAGAGAATTTGTATACCTTACGGACGAAGATATGTTAAGTTTGTTCATTCGTTTGCACCACACAAAAAAGGCGTGGCATATATCAAAAGATATATATAAATATTCCTTATTAGCTCCTCTTAAATCGAATCAGACTGTCCGTCCGCCCATCCGTCCGTAGAATTCACAACGATCAGGAAAATTCCTGTTATTTACGAGGAAATAATATTCGTATTACCTGAAATCGGCTACGAATGAGAAATTTTATATTATTGATATATGTACATATGTATGTATGCATTTTATATCCCAAATAAACCTTTTCCACTCTTCCTTATATGGGCGTGGTGTGCCCACTTCCACTCTATTTGGTGTACTCATTTCTTACATCGATACAAATTAATTGGCTTTATGTACGCAAAAAGAAAAGGATTGTTAAGTCTACACAATAGTTTTTAAAATAAAAAATTTCAATTGAAACCATCGAAATTTTGAATTTTTCGAATGAAAACCAACCGATCACAACCGGTACAATTACTTTACGAGAATTAGGTAGACGCATTGATCGATCGCCATCGCCTCAAAGTTCCACAGCACTAATTTACCATTCACTACAATTAGTAAATACATTAAAAGCGCAACCGAGCCTGTCCCTGTATATACAAAAACAAACAGCATGAATATAGGATGAAAGCAAAGCGAAAATTAAGAAAAAATTAAACAAAAAACAAAAATACACACGCACATTTTGCTGAAATTTGATACCTTGTTGTGTACCCTCCACCAACGGGCACAGCAACCATCATATTATAATAATGGAGAGTTATCGCTGCCACAGAAACAGCAGTCACAGCAACTACAGCCACAGCAGCCAAAAGACGGACGAGTCCCGCACCAGACCGGGGCAATGGGTAGAGGGTTCTATGGCAGCGAATCAAAGAACCAACCGGCAGCGTTCGCGACGAGGCTGACTCAGAGGTACCCTTGAAAGCAGTTTCATAACAAAACTACGAAAAGAAAAAGACACAACACAACATAAATCCAGCAACAAAAAGGAACACGTTTATTGCAATACTGGGTCTCCCTCTGACGAATGCTGGCTGCCGGCTCATGCGAGGTTTGCCCATCAAGTTAGAACTCCCTGCAACTACTTAGTTGGACGTTTGTTGGTTTCTCGAATGTTGAGCTCTTTTTTTCTGGTGCAGCCATTTTTAAATACATGCGCGGCTGTAAAAGCTATTGAGGCAGGGCAGGGCAGGACAGGGATAGACATTGTCAGGGCTTATTGTGGACATTGACATTTGTCAAGCCATAGACATCTATGTACTTATGATGTGTATTTGCTTTTACTGATTCTAGCTCAGTGCTAAAAAGGGTGGACCTTGAGCAAGTTCAAAGTAGCGATAATGTTCTTATTGAATGTTATTTATAGACATATGTTGTATGTATGTTTATATAATACATGTATACAGGCATATAAAAAAGTTATGAAAATAAATACTGTAAATATGACTGAAGAAACTTACGCCATTCAGTATTAGAAATCTTCCCGATCCAAACCAATCACCAAAACATTTTACTTCAGAAAATCCAGACCAAATCTCGAATGGACTTCCAACACCATCTGAATGCGTTTGGCATATTTTCAGCCAAGGGTTTACAATCATTGAGGATTTTGTCAACCCCGACTCACACTAACAACTGACTCCCTCAACTTGCTTTTGGTTGTGCAATTCATCTCTCTGAGCCTCATCTTGCACATAGACCATAAACTCCCTATAGGATTGATATCAGGTGAATTACTAGGACAATCCAAAGGTTATATTATTGTTTTTGAAGAATTGTTTAAAAATTTTTGATGAATGACCAATCATGTTGTAAAATATTGGGTTTTTCCCTTCCACTTTCCACATTGGTTCCTTATCGGAGCGGCGATCGAATTAGTGACGAATGCCCTGAACAAAGAATGACTTTTGTCTGAAAGTAATACTTTTCTCCAGTCCACTTGCGCCCATCGCTTTTATTTCTTTGCCCAAATCAATCTGTTTAGCGCGGGAAGTTCAGAACTTTTTCTTACCGGGTCCTGAGCCTTCCGTCCAACTTCTGGCAAACGACAGCGCACTCTGAGACCGGCACACTTGTTTCGGCAAGCGCTACGTCTTAATAATCTTGTTCAGTGCGCTCTACTCAGACAAAGTAATAATCTTAGAACGGATTTCTATTGCGATATCTATTTCTCACACGCATCTAAGTGTGGCACGTATTTGATATCTGCTGACCCACTAGGTTCTGCTAAAATCTTTCTGCTTTAAAGGAAGATCAACGGAACGGAGTACTTGTGATGTCTTGCACAACATATAATTATACTCATACATGAAACATTAGATATTTGCTAAAAAGACGCACATTGTATATGGATTGCGATTGGAAGTTTATAGGGAGGAGCTATCCACCTTATAGTCCGAACCTGGCATCAAGTGATTACCAGCTGTTCCTGTCTATGGCGAATGATTTTGCTGGTGAGAACTTCGCCTCAAGGGAAGCATGTGAAAATCGACTCTCCCAGTTCCTTCCTAACAGGGACGAGGGTTTTTATGAGAGGGTTAAAATTGCCTTCAAAATTACAACAAGTTGTCGATGAAAACGGTGCATATTTGACCGAAATCGAATCTTTTCATGCAAAAATAATGGATCTCTTTTAACTACATCGAATATTTATACTCTACACCTTAAGGTTAAGGGTATATTCACGTTGTCACGAATTGTGTAACGCATAGAAATATAGAAGATACATAGATGTAGAAAAGTATATACATATGTACATATATTCCTGATCAGCGTCACATCGATTTAGCTATGTCCGTCCGTCTGTCTGTCTGTCTGGCTGTTGAAATCACGATCACAGGAGAACCTCTGAAAGTTTTTATAATGAAATTTTGCAGAAATATGCATTTATTTTTATTTTTTTGCATTTTTTAGAAATGTAATATCAGCGTTCGTTTTTGAGTTATACAACAAAATGTCATTCATGGGTATAGAGTAGCATTATCCGTTAATATGCCAAATATGGGCGCGGTCCGCCCACTTTTAAACTACTTATACAGTATAGTTCATGAAAAGTTTATGACAAGTTTATTCCCATGGAAATAAAGTTTAAATTTGAACACAATAATAAAACAACTTAGCTAGTTATTTTGTTTTGAAAACAGACAATGACCACGCCTACTGTTTATACAGTGTCGTAGCTAGGACTCATGGAGTTCGGGACGGTTAATCAACTTGCATCCCCAAAAAATTCCTAGAATTCAATAAGTCAATACTTGAGTTCCAAAACTGCCGCCCCCGAATTTGTGTCGGCATTTTATTAAAATAAATTTTTTTAATGCTTTTAGGTGTAGGGTATCTAAGATTAGGCCAGGCTAATTTCGTATACTTTTGCTCAAGTCGTAAACATTATGTGAAAATAAGTTTTTTAATAAAATTTTCCAAATAGCATAGACATTCTATTTGCCTATGACAGGAGTCGGCAACCTGCGGCTCACGAGCCACATGCGGCTATTTGATGTGCGTATGAAGCTGCGGCTCTTTGGTTCCATACGCACATATTATTTATTTTATAAAAAAAACATTTAAAAATCGTTCTGAATCGATTACCAAGGATTAGGCATTATTAGGCAAGGATTTCGGATCGACACATTCGTGCGAGCAAGCATGAATATAATTAAAAGTAAAGTAAGAAGCCAACTAACAAATAAAAATTTAAGAGTCTTTTAAGAGAGTAAATTTAAATAAGAGTCTTGTTTGAAACTTAAAATAACTAGTTATGAGCCAGATTAATCCAAAGTTCCTAAAACCATGCAAAGCCAACGCTACCCTTAAATTGGTTTGCTCAATTTTTTGTTATTAAAGCACAAGTTAGTGTTGTAAGTAAATGTTTAATTGTTTTAATTTTTTGCTTAAATAATAAGTAATTATCTAATAATACCATATACACTACCGGCCAAAAGTTTCGAAGCACCCTTGAAATTTCCACAAATCTTAACAATAGTTATCCAAAAGTTTTAAAAATAAAAAGTTTAATTGTAAATTTTAAAGTTTATTACATTTCCTTACAAATTACATTAAAATTATATTTTAGGATAATTTTTATTATCAAAATTTTTACAAAAACGCCTAAACTGATTTTTCATCAAAAAATCCCCCTTTGCACTGAATAACTTTTGCTACAATTCTTGGCATTCTGGCGATTAATTTCTTTATGGTGTGCTGTTGTATATTATTCCAGGATTCCAACAATGCATTGGACATTTCCTCTTTCGACGTAGTCGCTTTTTGTCGCACCTTTCGGTCCAGCTCATCCCATAGAAGCTCTATTTGATTGAGATCGGGTGACTGGGCAGGCCAAATCATATTTTTTAATATTCCAGATGTTTGCTTGTCCTCTAAATAGCCTATGCACAATTTGGAACTGTGTTTGGGATCGTTACACAGCACGAAACCTTCGCCGATCAATCGTAGGCCTGATGGTATGGCATTGTGCTGCAGTATCTTTCTATACTCCTCCTTTCGCATAATTCCATCGATTCGAATTAAATCGCCTACTCCATTGCTTGGGAAGCATCCCAAGACCATAACGGAACCGCCGCCGTGCTTCACTGTTGGTATTACACACTCCGGCAGCATCTTCTCTTGGGCACTACGTTTGACGAAAATTCACCGATTTGACCCAAACAGTTCGAAATGTGATTCGTCGTTCCAAAGAACATTTTTTCCTCCTCTTCGGTTCATTTCTTATAGGTTAGTGTCCATTGAAGTGTTCTCTTTTTATTTCGTGTTCGAAGTAAGGGTTTTTCTTTAGCAATCCTTTCACAAAGACCAGCATCTCTAGCCGCCTTATTACAGTTGTTAGTGACACCGGGTTTGATCGACTGTTATTGATCTCGGCTTGTATTTCTAGAGCCGTTTTTCTTCTGTTCTGTCTGCTTGATATTTTCATTGCTCTATCTTCACGATTTCTTGTCGATCTTGGCCTTTCGGACCGCGGAAGGACCTCAAGAGTTCAATAATCCTTGTACATTTGTATGGTGCGATGCACAAAACTAGTCGAAATTTTTAATTTTTGCCCTATTATCCGCTCGGAATTGCCTTCCTTATGAAGAGTAATCACTGCAGATCTTATATCAATCTTATTTTTTGGCATGACTTAGGTTTTTTTAATGTTTGCTCAGTTTGAATCTTCAGGAACAAAGAATGGTGTCAATATTCTAGGTCAGCCTTTTATACTTGACCCAGGGTAAAAAATGGATGGTAATAATTATTCATAATTACCTTTAGTAATTACCCCATAAAAAAAAAATTACCCTGAGTACCTGAAAGAGGTTTTTTATAACCCTTTTTCTCGATTTTGTATGGCAAGTGCAATAAACAAAAAAATCCAATTTCTTGACTTAGTGCATTGTTTGAGCATGCAATTAAACAATGAACGCCGTAAACCCGTTTTGGGTTCCATATTACAGTTATCACTTTACAACCATCCTATTAAAAAAGAAAAAATCAAAATTTATACAATAATATAGAAATGCCACACGATTTTCTATGAACAGGAGTGGTGCTTCGAAACTTTTGGCCGGTAGTGTATATTTTATCTAATTTGTTATGAAAACCACTACTTATATATACATAAATAAATAGATATTTTTTTTATGAATAAATAGATTAGTTTTTCTTTATCAAAAAACTTTATTTATGCGGTAATATTATTACTAGTACTATTTATTGTTGGCAAGAAAAAATTTTGTGGCTCTTTAAAAACTTTTGTAAATTTAAATTTTGTAAATTGTATTTTTTGACTCTTCCGAGTCAAAAGGTTGCCGACCCCTGGCCTATGATATTCACATATGTACCTATGTACACCATGTAATTATATTCGAAAAAGTGGAACCGAAATGCCGACGGTAATACCGACATGCTATATACTCTGTCTGTCAAATTGTCTGTCTACCCTGCGTCACATCCGAGTACCTACGAGAAGGTAAAAACATTGAAATTTAGATACTGTAGCAAAGCGTTGGCCTCCGTGGAAACCGCACACAAAACAGTGCAACATCCAGAGCGATCCATGAAATAAAACTTGCTGTCCGTATACTAAAAAGTATAAACAAACAGCAAACACATAGTAACTGCGAAGTAAGGAACGACGACACAAAGTGAAACAAGAACAACAACTGAAAACCACTACGTATTTATGGTGTGTTGGCCTCCTGGCTTCACTGCGTCAAGTTGGTAATTTGATCGCTGGCCCGCTTGATACGCCATTAAAATATGCACCTAGCTTCACATAAGTTCAATATAAATACACACACACACACACACACACACACACTCATTCAGCTATCACAGTGTTAGTTATACGTAAGCACGTTTATGTATCTCAAATAATTGTTGTATTAAAATTATTTATGTTAGAAAAGAAGCGTTTAAACTGCAGTTTATCTATGTTAATAGAGCCAAAATAGCGTTGCGTGATGTACGAGTTGCTGATGTGTGGACCAACACGCACTCAAATTTAACTCTGAAGCTACGTTAAAACATGAATGCTATGTTTAACATTAGATTTTATTGGTTTGGAGGCACTTCAAGCGCAGTGTTAAATTTCAAAACAAGGTGGGACTGTGGCGTTTCTTAAATGGCGCAAGGTTTTATTTACTTCTTATATTATACCTAAAGGTTGAGGATGTATCCGTTCGCCAAATATACATAATATAAATTTGATTATTGTAATCTAATAGGTTCTGATCCTCATAGATGTGTTCTTAACAGGACTTATTTAGAATTACATCTGAAACAAATCCAACCATTTACCTATACCTCGCCTCCGTCTTCATTTTCATTAGATTTTAAAAATTCAAAAATATTTATTATAAGAACCACTGCTGTTGAAAGAGCTTCTAGTTCTTCCACTTCGAAAATCTTATAATCCTTAAAATACATTCATAACGGAAAATACCCCTCTACTCAACCCCTCTCCCAACCCTCCCCCATCCATCCCAAGAACATACATACATATCTATGGTAAGCTTTGTCGTCATTCGTCTCTGCGAAAGTAATTCGAGACTGCTTTGTTTACATTGCATACATACATACACACATACTTCAGCTTCTTTATGTCGAGGGCCTAATAATAACTCTATAATATGTATATTTATTTATTATTCTTTTAATAACTCCAACGCCGCCAACGTTGTTTAGAGTGTCGGACAGAAGCGTCCTGGAAATAAAAGGGGGGAGGCAGAAACTGCATGAAATAACACTAAATAAGACAAGTTTTGAATTTCATAAGAAGAAACAAACCTCCCGCGGCGTTAATTACTCTGCTTGATTCCTGTCTCTGTCACTCTTTCTGTTTCTGCTTGTGCCATCCAGCGCTGTCTTTGTCCTACTTGGTATACTTTTTAATAGAATCGAATGAATTTCACTGTGCATGTGGTTTTTTGCTGCTTTCGAAATATTAACTGAGTGCCTCTCAAAAGTTCACGTCTGAAAATATTTTGTTCAATAAAATTACAGCAGAATAAAGCATTTTTATGAAACAACGGATGTAATGTGTTCTGGAGAAATTTTCCGACATCCGAGTCAAGCTTTTAATGCACTTGAGTGTACGCGCTGCAGCAGTCACTAAGAAATACATAAACAATATTAAACGCATTGCAAACGCATTCATTTTTGAAGTGTCTCAAAAGAACTTCCACACCGAAAATACGCGGGCGGCATGCCGCGTGTCCCAATTTTATGAATGATTGTTGTTGTTGCAATGTACCACAAAAAGTGCCGGCGACTTACCTGATCGCAGTGGATGTTTGACTTTGACCAACATACCCTTCAGTTTATACACAACACTGTCACCAGGTCTTGGTAATTTTTAACCTGCCGTTCTTCAGATCAGATCATCAGTGAATCAGATCAGCTTTGATGTTTTAAGGGAGGACCTTTTATAAACTCGCCGCTTGTAAACTTAAATCAAATAAAATCATACTTAATTCATTACAAATACGAATATATTAATTCCTAAAATAAGACAAATCTTATCAAATGACTCTTAGTTCCCTCTTGCACCGCTGACACTTCACTTAAAAACAATCTACCATCGCCGCTGTCATCACCCATGGGAATCATTGTTACCCCATCAGCTTGTACGATACAGTTTCCTCGTTGGTCTTCAAATCCTCAACACGCTCAGTCACTTAACAGTCTCTAGTTAATGTGAGCTAAATAAAAACACATTTGTAACAAAAATCATGAAGCCAAACAGCAGCCGCCACAACTTATCACGAAAATTGGCTCACGTCCAATCATCGTTACTGTAGAAGAAATATAAATACATATGTATTTATTTCAAATGAACTTGTATGTTCAACATTATTCCAAAATAATTCCACATTATACATACATATATGTACATATGCACCTACTTAAGCAAAATACAATACCCGTGTACTATTTCCCAAGTCATAACACATCCTCAATCGCTTCCAAAAGTGAGCGGCAAGCAATCAGATACTCGAGAGTCTGAGTGGTGCTCCACGGGGAATTTTACCCAGCCACATCTCAGTAATGCTAACTGACTTTCGATGACGCATTATGTGGTGAAGAGGGTTTGTATGAACTTTGACACTGCTATGCACGTAATTATTTGAATTTAAATTGGTCAATTGAATGCTTGAGAATATGTCAGAGCTCGTGCTATACTCGTATATATACTCTACCTTCTAAAAGTATTTTCCCACCCATGGTGTGTGCCCATTTTGGAAGTGTGTTTGAGGTTGTTGTACTGTTGAATTACGAAGTTTTCCCCAATTAATCGTATTCCAGATGTAAGAGCATTATTTTCCAGGATGTCTCTCTAGCGTTCTTTTCTTAGGATGCAATCTATTCTCACCGCTTTGAGCCGATTATCTCAAACTTCGACTCGTCGGCTGCCCCGGTCGCTTTCGTTTTTTGTTGTAGTCCTCCGTTCAATGGGACACTATTAGAGTGCGCATTTCAATCGATGGCTCTTTTTTCCGGATATTTTTTTGGAATTTTTGGAAGATTTAAAAACACCGGATATTTGTTAAAAATCAACTCTTTCTTCAACAAAGTTAAATATAGAATGAAATGCAGGATGAAATTTGAGAAGATGGCCCTGCATCCATATTTTCTAATGACCGTTGCAAACATTTTTTATCTGATTTACCGATTTTATTTACCTGAACTCCAAATTACCGGTTTTTCATAAAAACCGGTTAATTGAATTTCCCTCCCGGATTGCGGTATATACAGAATATTTTGGATGATTTTTATTACCCTCATACACATCATAGTGTTTAATGATACAAACATTAAATAAAAAATACCTGCTATTTGCATAATAACGAAGTATGATGGTGGGTTTGGATGGATGGTTTTGCCCGGTAGTGTGGTAATGAGCATACTCGTACACATAAGTTTTACCTACTTTCTAACTACTGTTTAACTACATAGGTCTGTTTTACGCTATAGATGGCATCCCGAAAAATTCGTGTAAATAGAAATCGCGTAAAAAAGGCACCGTATCCATATAAAATCACTGGTTCCTCGTTTCAAGAATTAGCAAAAAAGTGTGAGTAAAATATTGGAATTCATAGTTTTTAAATTAATATTTATTGAATATTTATTGTGAAATTCAATGTCTACATACGAGCAGTGCCATACTTACGTGCATTTGACTTGCTTTTTTCTTTTGTAAATGTTTTTTAGACCGCATTAAATCAAATTAAATAGTGTAAAAAACGAATCACAAATTTTTCAAAAATCGCGTTAAATAAAATTAGTCGCATCAAAACAGCATCAAAAATTTCTAAAAACTTGCGTTAAATTAAATTCGCGTTAAATATTCGGATAAAATTGTGGATGCGAACCTGGATTATTTGTTTTTTGTAATGCGATTAAATACGTCTTGATAATTTGTGGGGTTTTCTTCTGGTTATTATAGACAGTCCAAAAATATTTTAAATAAACTTGGCAAATTTCCCTTAAACAATTTCTTTTTCCAAAAAATTGAATGTGATTAACTCAACCGCACTCGAAAGAGGTGAAGTCGTCGGACATTTCTTTTTCTCTCAGGAAGTGATAATAATTTATATTTATGTATATAAATGAATATTAATTATAATAATTATAATTTTGAAGCATGCCTATTACAAACACTGACTTTACTCCAAACACAAAATCCCAATGTCCGGACTCACTCGCTCTGGTTGATTGGCACATGTCACATGCTACGAATCAATCAATCAGATCGGGTGAGTTTAGCCTCAAGAGGCCTAGTCTGACATCGGCCTTTCACCAGCTTCCACAAGCAACAAACCGAACCCGTCTGCCTTTCAATTTTCATAATTTTATTTGTTTTCTACGCTGTTAATGTTATCATCACCATCATAGCCATTATCATCACCAGCTCCACAATCATTATCATCCTCATCATCATCATCCTTAACAGAACAACAACACTAACAAATTGTTTTTGCAGTTCATTTTAGTGTAACTTGATATTTTCAAACGCAGAACCAGGGCAAAAAGGAAAGAAGAATATTTTTAATGTGTCTGTCTGCCTGTTGTTTACTCTGTATACACACAACTCATATTTTCTGCATATGTGTGTACATATATTGCGCCCAGCAGCAAGAAATATTCTGTTCAACGTACAAATATAGCGATTACTTTCAGGATTACAATAGAAACACTAGAATTGTAATATTTGCTCAGTATTCAGTCCTGGAAGAATGCCTCGCTTTTTCAATTGTTATTGAATTCTATATTCATTCATTCATTGTTTATATATACATAGTTTCAATCTTTTCATGTTGTTCAATTCATACACCAAATCTGGTAGATGAATTTGAAGAAACGGCATAATTGAATGATACTTTTGTTATAATAATTTGCGAAAATTTCGTAATATTGGAAAAGCTTCGTCACGTTGTTATTTCCAAGAAATTTTTGAATCTGTACGAAATTCATCATTCCTTCGAACAAAAAATTTACGAAATTTCTTGAATACAACTAATTATATTTTTTAAAATGACGAAATGTTGTGGATTAATGAAAACTGTAAGAAAGTAAGAAAAACTGTTTTTTCTTGTTTCAGTGTTGTTAATTAATTTGAAGAAATTCTTCAATTCGGAACTAACTCAAGAAATAATTATTATTCAAGAAATAATTTCATGTTTTCAGAAGTTTAGGAATTTTTTCGATTCTAAAAATATTTGTTATTCAAATTAACTGTCTTACTTCGTCAATTATAATATTTGATATGACTTGCGTTAAATTGGAGACATTTTCTCAATATACAAGCGTTTATCATTTTAACGACATTTTCAGTATACTTCAAACACATGCCTCACGTACTCGGATATTCATACATACATACATATGTATAAACAGTTATAAAAGGTAATCTTCTCTTTTTGCAGTGGTACCTCCGATAAACAGCACCTCGACTCCTCCAGTGATTCTGAAATGGAAGGTGCAATGCTGCAACACACCCCAACACCATCGCATCACCATCATCACCAACAGCAACATCAACCACAGCAGCTGCTTTCACCCACAGCAACACTGAACAATCACCACCACCAACATCATCACACCACAACGGTGCACAACGTCAGTAGCAGAAACAACAACAACGCACAAACGCAGCAGCAACAGCAACAACAGCATCATACGCAGCAACATCTCACATCCAGCTTGAACAACTTAAATGCGCAATTAGTGGCCGTGTCACCACCAACAGGTGTTGGAACTGCTGCTGTTGGCAGCAGTGCTTCTCTCTCCTCCGTTGCCGCTGCAGCCACCGTAGCTGCATCCGGTCTACCCATACCCACGCCCACGAGCAAAGCGGGTGCGCAGATGGCGCCACTGTCAGCAGCCGTAGCGTACTCACAATTGCACAGCGTCATGGGCTCGATGCCGATCTACGATATCAGCGAGTATCAACATTTATGATTCTAATTGTAATCGTATTCCGGGGAACGATAGCAGCAGCAATGCCACCAACACTGCTACAGCTACTATTACTAGTGCAGAGCCCAGTTTTAGCGGCCTAAATTCGCAATTCCGATTTTAGCTGAATGCATGAACTGCTGAACTCAACAACCTTGTATGGCGGGCAAATCAGTAGTTCTGGAGGGCCTGCCTCCAAGGGCAATATCCTTCGTTTTGGCAGCAACTGTCCTGATATGTAAAGCGGACAGTTTAATCTTAACACGTAGCTTGTAAATTTACTTGTTTTCTACGAAGTTCTAGAGAAAGTAGTTTTGAGGTCCAGTTTTTTGTAAATAATGCAATTTGAAACGAACAAACACATGTGCAAAATTTTCATTGATCCTAATTTTATTGATCATTTAATCTGTTGTTTTTAATTATTTAAAGGTATGAGCAATGAACATTTAACATTAACATCAAAATAAAATGGATAATTTAAAAATATTTGCATATTTCTACACATTTTATAGTTTTTCAGCTTCGAGAATATAGCTTTTTTCTATATCATCATAATTTTTCTATATTCTATAATCAGTGTTAGCGAGGGTGGGCGGGGGAGGGAGCTCTGCCCCAGAGTTAAACCCTCAGTCATCGGGGGTGACACCCGTAGACAAAGCCTACAGTTTATTTATTTGGACTACTTTTAATTTAATATGAAAAGGAAGGAAGGAAAAGAATGGAAGTCCAAAGAGCAAGTCTTTTTAGGGAACAGTACTCTCTGCAGTCTGCATACGACTAATACTCCAGTTATAGTCTAGTGCATCTAAAAACTAGTAGTAGGCTTCTTCTACGTATTTACTTTCTCTGTCTAGCATTTTATTTGAAATGTATGTATTAGAGATGAGCGTTCCAGTGATTTTTTGAGAACGGTGACAGCAGTGACTACTACATTTCTGTCACCGTGACTTTTATCAGGGACTTTAACACTAAACCTACCAGTACCGGTCAAATTGACCGTTTTCTAACTTTTGTAAAACTTACACATTCTTAAACGTTATAACACCGTTATCAAACTATATGACAATCTTAGAATATGCATATAATATTTTCTTCATTCTTTAGTTTCAGTTACTTCTTCTATTTTCCAAGAAAAATTTGTTACATGGCCTACTTACCGCGGTCGATCAATATGACCGGTGGGAAAAAATATTATACAGTTGTCTCAGAGTAAAATGTTTTATAATTATCTCACCGCCGCACAGTGGCCGGTTTTTAACTTAGCGGTCAAAAATCCATATCTTTTGACTCTCTTGGAATTTTTTATTCCTTTTTTTTTTGTTGGATTCTTCTAATCTTAAGCTTTAATATGAGACTAAAATCATAAAAATCGATCGATAAAAACCAGAGATATGAGAGTTTCAATCAGGGTACCTATTAAAATTTTCTTAAAAGCCTAAAAAAGAGATTATAAAAATAATACGTTTCTTTTTATTTAATGATTAAAGACTTTTTATTATCAATAACGAACATACTAATAACATAGATTAATAAAAATAAGGTAATAAGTAAGGAACTAATGAAAATTAAACAATTTTTTTAAAACATTCATTGATAGAATTCCGCTCATCTAGTACTAAATTTTGTGCATCACTATCTAACTCGATTGAGCTGAATTTCCATTTTTGGCGGATATTTGAAATATATGGATCCGATATGCACAACAAAACTACAAGCAGATCCTCATTGGTACAATATCTTGAAATTTTCCTTGTGTTGTGCTCACGAAAGAATCTGTAATCCTTGTTTCTTTTTTCTTGTGTTTCTTCAGAAAGATCACCAAGTGGAAGTAGACTATTTTCAATAATTTGCTCTCCATGATAAAGAATTTTATGAATTGTTGATGGCATATTCCTCCAGGGATATTTTTCGTTGTAAATTTCTGCGGTTTTCTTTGCATATTCACCAAATTTTTTGGCATCAATCATCCTGCTGCATGCTATAACTTCTATTACTATTTTGAATCGCGTAATTAATTGGTCTACCCTTTCCTTCGCTGCCATTATCAGTCATGGTTTCTTCTTCAAAAACGAGCTCAGTTTTCATCCATTCTGTGTTGCGTTGGTACAGTTTTTCCTTATTTCGATTCACATCTGTGTAACGTTTTTTTTAAATGCGATAAAAAGTTAGATATTTTCTTTTTATATGTCTCTTCTTGATCGCATGAGTCAAAAAAAGGATCACTTAGAATATGCGAAGTAACATCTTCGTCGTCTTTTCGTAAGAAGTAAATATATGCCAAATTTTTATATGTGAACTTAGCCATGTTTTTGCCAAGGAAATGGAAACTCGATGAACGCAACTCTTTGAATACTCTTTCCGTCACGGATTTTTTACCTATGCACATGTAATACTTACCTGTTACCCATTTATGAGAAATTCTTATGTGCCTAAATTTTCCATTTTACAGGTAAAATATAATGATAATCATGCTAATTACATGATAATTAAAAAAACCTAATTAGTGCAAATATACATATAATTTGAAAGAAAAGTATAACACTAACAAAAAAAAAATAACGGAACACATGTTAAAAACGTTTGCAGTGTGTGACTTTGACTCATATAATGGGCTCTAGCGCCCGGTGGGGCAAACCGATGCAAAAAAATTGGTATGGGCTTTTAGAGGAAACTTCCAGCTTTACAATGGTGTAAAATTTGTTTTGGAGCATTCTGGAGCGCAAAAGTCCTGCTCCAAAATACGACGAAATTTAACCAAATTTGGAGCATTTCTGGAATTCTTGTTACGTAATAACTATACCACAGTTTTACTCAATTGTAACAACATTTGACAACGAATATATCCAAGAATTTAATAAAAAAAAAACCGGAACTTAATATCTGAAATATTGACAGAGATATGGATATCTAAATCTGTGAAAAGTTGAAAAAATGTGTTTATTTTAGTTGAAAATAAAAAGTGCTGTCTTTTACTGCATAGTTACTAATGAAATAATCAAGATAAAGCTGTAATTTTTTGGCTCCCTAGGTTCTCAGGTTTCTACTTTCATATGACCTAACCCATTTTGAAATCGGTGATATTGAAAAAAATTACTTTTGGCCGCTAAGTTGAAAAACCGGCCACTGTGCGCCGGTTTCAATGGAAAAGATTAGACAATAATTACAGTCTCAAGTAGTGCACTTCTAAAGAGTTTCTTATGAAATTTTTTATTATAATTGTTTATTTGAAGGAGATAAGGTAAAGTATCAATACTTGGATGTAAATTTTTTATTCCTTACATAGTGTGATAATTTGTTGTAGATATTTACCCTAAAAATGTCAAAGCATTGGAAAGTTACAAATTACCTAAGAAATATAACGGAAATAGAAGAAAAGGATTCAGAATATGATGAACTAGAAACTTCTCGAAATGAAAAAAGTATGGAAACAAACAACAAGTGAATTGGAATCAGAAAGCGATAGTGAAGAAGAGAATATTATAAATAAACGTCCAGGACAGAAAAGAAAAAGAGTTTTATTGACATCCGAAAGTAAGACAGATTTAGAGGATCAACACATCGAAACAGCTGCTGTTGGGACAGTCTGGGAAGTTCCAACCCAGGCAGGTTACCAGTGCATAATATTTTTAGGGATATGTCAGGGCCAACAGCATATGCTAAACGACATATAATGAAAGGAGAAATGAAGACGGCTTTTACTCTTATCATTGATCAGCGTATAATGCATCATATTATAAAATGTACAGAAGAAGAAGCATTTAGGGTGTTGGGGACTAAGTGGGAGCTAAATGCAACAAAATTAGATGCATTCATTGCTTTGCTGCTTGCTCGTGGTGCATATGAGGCCAAAACTTTGGATATCTCATATTTGTGGAATAAAAATTTTGGACCCGCTTTTTTTTCGAAAACAATGAGCCGAACAATGATTTATTGCTAAAACAATACATTTAGCAATAAATCAACAATTATCTGCATTGAATAATAAAATCGATAACTTTTTTAATTACCGCTCAATTTGACCGCGCGCAGTAGGAATAGGTATATAAGAATTGTCGGTAGGTTTAGTGTTAAGTCACCGTGATTTTGATATAAGTAACCGATATCAGAAAATTTAATACGTTTTAATATAGAATATCGACATTTTAAAACAAATAATGACTATGAAATAAATTTTTCTGTATAATAATAATAACAATAATAATAATAATAATAATAATAATAATAATACATATATTATAATATATAATAAGAACTTGTTTGGACAATACAAAGTAATAATTTTGTTACTGAGTATTTTCTTTTGTATCATTATTTTCATATTATTATTTAATTTTTCCAATAATGTCCGAACAATTATAATAATTAATATGTATGGGGAAATAAAAATAAGTCACAAGCCACTGACAGGAACGAATCGTTTCACTGTCACTGTTAAAAAAATTATTCTGTCCAAAGTAATGCCTTGAACACAGAAGTTCGCACCGAATAATTCGTCGTGCGATTTTCTATGTGTTCAAGCCATAACATTTAGAAAATCTCAAGTATCGAAATATCGCTCAACTCCAAGGTTTATAGAAAGAAGGTTACGCCACGCGCAGGTCCGTTATTTTTTTTCGTTTGACAGGGACGTCAAATGACGTCAATAAGTATTTGTATTGAAATTTTGTTTCGAGGCGCCTGCACACGGGTTATAACAATAATTTTTTATGTAAAATTTTGGTGATTGAATAATACCAATAATGTAGTGCTCTGTGAATTTTTGCAATAATGTTAGTGGTAAGGGTTTTCAAAGTTCAATCAGTAGTTCGCTTATCAAAAATTTGTCGGAGTTTTGGCAGCGAAAAAAAGAATTCAAAACCAAACATGCAGGCATCTATGAAGATAATTTTAATGTAAATTGCTTTGAAAATGAGTTGCAAATTAATATGGGTACGTAAATTTATTATTTTTTTTACCTTTCAATTTATATAACGTGCATAAAATTAGGTTATGCTAAACGTAAAGTACTAAAGCTTAATCGTAAAGGCTTCAGTTTTTGTTGGTTAATTATACAGTTTACATTTTTGCATAAAGTAATTATTACAGTAATTATACATTTTTACACAAATGAAAGGTCTTTCAAATGGCTTTCCAACGATACGAAGAACATGTAAGTATTTTGTATAGTTAAAGAGATAAACTCTCGTAATTTCACTCAATTTCAATTTAAACTCTGATAACATACGAGAACGACAAGAAATGTTGCTCTTGTTGTAGTTACCGCATAAAACTACAACAACAAAAAAGCAACAACAAAATTGGAGCGTTCGAGTAACATTAAACCTGTTCCAACTTTTCTTCATACGACTTTTCAAGTTTGGCATTTGTACCGTGTGTTGTGACCCTAGTGATTTTAGAAATACTTATTGACGTAGATGCGCAGAACGAGACCACTTTTCTTTGTTTACTGGCGTAACCTTTTATTCTATAAACCTTGCGGAAGATCGACTTTGTTTCTTTTATTTTACACTAACAATGCAAGCGAATATGCGTAAGAAGAGTTAATCGCTTTAGCATTCGTATGCCATATAAAGTGTGAAAGAAAGAATCGATCAATTTGTTGAGAACAGCGGGGGATGAGAAGAACGGTGCGATTCGTCTTCTTTTGCTTCTCTTACAATACCAACCAACGACGAAGTTCATGTCGGGAGCCAACGAAGCCGTACGAAGTTAGAAAAACCCGACTGGGACCTAGCGCTCAGAAAATTTTACGAACCACTTTTTTGCAGGGTATGTAAGCGCACACTCACGAGCGCACGCGGTCGACTCATGTGCGCGTGCGCGGACGTGTGCGCTAGAACATTTTTTAGCGAACACGACCGTGTGCGCGTTCGCTAAAAATATTTTCCAGCGCACGCGTCCTGTTCGCTGACTGACTCACGTGCGCTTAGCGCACAGGACGCGTGCGCCAGAAATTTTTTTAAGCGCACGCGCACACGGTCGCGTTCGCTTAAAAAATTTTCAAGCGCACGCGTCCTGTTCGTTAGGTGACTCACGTGCGCTTAGCGCACAGGACGCGTGCGCTAGAAAATTTTTTAAGCGCACGCGCACACGGTCGTGTTCGCTTAAAAAATTTTTTAGCGCACGCGTCCTGTTCGCTAATCGACTCACGTGCGCACGCGTCCTGTTCGCTAATCGACTCACGTGCGCACGCTGTTGTGTGCGCTAAAAATATTTGTGTTTTATTTCTTTATGTTTAAAAAAATATTTGTAGCGCACGCGTTCTCCGCTAGATTTTTGGTAATAATAGATAGTTTGAAAAAATAAGCCAATACATTTTGAGACTTTCTTTAAAGCCTTTTTTGTAAAAATGAAAAAACCCAACTACTTTTGAGTTAGTTGCTCGTCAAAATTGGTGATTATGGAGACAATGCATTAAATAAAATTTTAATAATGAAACAAGAAAAATAATATTATTGATTTTGTTTTATGACCATGTGTTATCAATGTCTTCACCTTTTATCAGCAGCAGGTAGAGGGCTGCATTAAATGCATTCCACAGCTTGCATTTTTACCTGCCGATCTCTTGCCGGAAAGTTTTTTGTTGAAAAACAAAAACTTCTAGGAAGTGGAATATTTCGTCTAGGAAGAGTCTTTCGTCCTTAGGCTACTGTATACGGCGTTTGTGATTTTCCCTAATTAAGCAATAAAATCCAGACAATGAACTGTTATAGGAGTGGTTACGTTAGCTATTGTAAGATGGTTTCTCAGAAAAAATCGAAAGGGTTA